>CAUYRH010042752.1:0-16801 GCA_963574655.1 Perodicticus potto | reverse complement strand
TTTACTATCAGAATCAGTAAAATACATCAGGTACACCTGGGACACAGAGTCCACAATCCTGATCTGAAAGCCTAGTTGTAAAGACCCTGTCCCTGAGTTTTCAATTTCTATAACTATCAGGGACAAAAGTTGTAAATGATCAGCAGTTCTAACTTTTCTTGCAGAATAATTCTTTATTTTTTTCCTAATAAACTCTAGCTCTCTGACATAAAAAAATTCTGATAAGGATTTTTATGTATTAATTTATTTCATAAGTTGAAATTTGTGATATTTACAGATTTCAACTAGGAAGGACTTAAGATCATATAAAAAATTGAAACTAAAGGTTACAGTTACAGAAATAATGCTAAGTAACCAGAAAATTTTAATCAAATGTTACACTTCCATAGTATCTAAGGTTATATGGAGCACAATTTGGAAACCCTTTGAACTAGAAGTACTTCTTAAAGGACCCCTCTAATTTCAGTATTCGGTTAGTGATCACTGCAGGAATAGGGTTATATAGTGCTTCGGATCATGTACTTGGGAGAAATTTGAATCTTATTTCTGCTGTTTCCTCCATTATATGACCTTAGGAAAGTCACTTAGTATTTCTGTGCCTCAGTTACTTTGCCTGTAATATGAAGATGGTGAAAACACTACTTTCAAGAAATGCCATGAATAATAAATGAGATAGTGAGAATAAAATTCTTGGTTCATATAAACTCCATATAGGTATCAGTTGCTGATCTCAGAGGCCCCAAAGAGTTATTCTGTACACAATATCCTAAACCTGTTAATTCGTGAACTTTGTCAGTCTTAAGGAAAACTGAATGTAAGTTCCAAATCACTGCTTTGGCAGCTTACTGCAGAGTCTTAACAGATTTAATTCCATTCGGTAGAGCAGAATTTATAGAAGGCCTCCTAGAAGCAATGTGATCTGTTAGATCACTTTGTAGAGTGGGGACTACAAAGGTAAATCTAAGCTGTTTTTAATATTTTATGCCATATATTAGCATGGCCTGGGGCAGGTACAAAGTGCCATGGAGGCACAAGGGATCTAGGACTTACCTAGAAACGCTCAGTAAGGGTCATGAAATTATGAGCCAATTTTTAAAGACAAATGTTATAAATGAGAAGGAACACTAAAAGGGGTCCTTTAAGTGGTGTGGGAGTACAGCCTGGACTGCTAAACCAGGAAGCATGAAGGGCTCATAAGAATGAGGTATGAAGTAACCTAGGTAACCCACAACCAATAGAAAGGGACAATTAATGACCAATAGAAAAGGGCAATACTGCCTAGTGCACAGAGGCCAATGAAAAACTTGCAGCAGATTTCAAACAGAGTATTTATATACCTGCGGGCCTTTGCCTCTTGCTATCTATCACCTTTTCTCCTTCAGAAGAGGGATACACTTTCAAATCTTTTTGAAAGGGCTCCAAACTTTCTCTTTTTTCTTCGTAAACAGAGTCTTTCTTTGTTATCCTGAAACTCGAGTAGGTTCCTTTTGCTTTCTATCCAGCCTTCCTGTGCTGCTCTAGTTTTATTTTCAGTTTTCACTCACTTTGGCTTTGGGTTCCCACCATGCCTCAGTTGAACTTTCTAGCTCAGCCAAATAATTGAACTAGGTCAACTGGGTTCAGGGAATTGGGAACCCCAACTCCCAACAATAAGCATATTTATGAATATTCATTGTCATACTTTCACTAAAATTATTCTAATAATAAATAACTCTTATAAATATGTCAATTAATTTGCCAGGGGTAATGATGCTGATGAGTAGCACAGCTCAAATATGAACCTAAGTGATCAGACTGTACACATAACATGGCCATGGATAGCATGTTTGTTTCTAATATTTGCTCCCTTCACTGTGAGATGATTATATTTTAATCCTTCACTGTTGATTAAGCCATGTTATAGTCTTTGGACAATTGAAAAAAAATGAGGGAAGGGGGATGGGGCAATATGGCTGACTAGAGGTAGCTTTTATTAGAATCTCCCATTTAGAAAGAGGAAAATTGAACTGAAGTAAATTCAGAGAAGTTGAAATTGGGAGGTAGATCACAAAGAGAAGAAATTAAGGTGCTCAGCAACACCACTGAGATAAACACTGAGGTTGAAAAGTAGAAAGAGGATGGGAGAGAACTGAGGACAGTTACAAAGTGGACCAGATTCAGAGAAACCTGGAGCTCTACAGCAGAGTAGGGGGCCCCTCCTCAACTGGAGGCTCTTCAGGAGCAACAAAACATAGGATTTCCAGCCCTACAGGAGAGGGCTATGAGTAACAAAAGACCCTGTTATCCTCCAGCTAGGACTATCCTCCCCTGGGTGCTCCTCCTGCCTGACAGAATAGTGAAGAATTTTGTTTACAGCCATCTTGTGGCTGCATCCCATCATCCCTCTTTCTTTGGTTGCCCAACAAACATCTCCTGCCACAGGATTGCTTCTGGCATGGACAAGTGGAGTGCTAGTTCAGCTCAGACAGCCTGGAGGGGCTGCCCTACCCTCAGGCACCAGAAAGGTGAAGGAGCATCGAAACCTACCCAGCCCCCATAGCAATGGTGGAAGCAAGAATTTCAGAGGCCACACTTTCAGTCACTACAACTGGAAGGATCCATAGCTGGCCACAGGAGGAAAGAAAGACAAATCTTGCCCTCCCAACATATCTGATGGAAACTCTGAGGGCCTCAGCATTGTATGGCCTGGTGAACTGGGGTGCCCCACTATCCTCTGTGGTAGAAATTTGTGGTTCAGCTACACTAGCATGAAAAGGCAGAGTTCCATGCTGAGTTTGCCTCTGGTTAGGAGAGAACTTCCCTGCCCTGTGGAGAGGCTCAATTCATGATCTGTGCTCTTTGCACCCCTCCTGGAGGTTTGGCCTAAATTCCCATGCACGCTGGCTTGGAGAGAGGTGAGCCTGACCTTGGGTGACCCCACTGTGGGACAATCTGGGAAGCATAAGGCAAGCCATAGATTCCCCTACTTGACTAGGGCAAAAGCTACAGTGATTTGAATCCGTTGTGCAATGGGGCTTTGGGAAAACCCGGGGATTTCTTAGTTTATTGTTGAGTGGGGCTGGTACTTAGGCTTGAACAGTTAGGCTCCCTATATAGGAGCTTCCCCCAGCCTAGAAACTTCACCCAGAGGTCCTGCCTTCAGCTGTACCCTACCCAGCTTGAAGAAAGGAAGGCCAATCTTCAGGGACCCTAACACATGGTAGCCCCAAGACAGAGCTTTGGGAAGTTGTGTCTAGGGAGGGACATAGGTCTAAGCAGTAGCTCATTTGATCAGTCAGCAGTGAAGGCAGTGGCAAGCTCCATATCCTGGGGCTTCTAGATTGCATTTCAGCCTGCCAGTCTCTACAAGCAAGTTATAAAAGGGGAATGAACAACTCTGTGCCTTGGGGCAGCCAGTGTCACTACTAGCCCGCCTGATTTGACATCCAAAATTCCTCAAAGCCAGTTGAACAACACTAGTGCTGGCAGATAGTTGCTGCACTCCTTCAGCAGGCTCTCACTATTAGCCCTCAACAGTGTCTTGGGCGCTGCCTAAGAGACCTCAATTAGAATATCTCTCAATAAAAATTTAGGGACAACCTCACATTCTATCTTAGAAAGAATAATAAATATATAAATAAACTGAAAGCACATATGGGGGGAAATCAGCAGAAGAATGCTGGCAACATGAAAAATCAGAGCAAATGAACTCCTCCAAGATGTTACAAGGGAGATACATCTGAAAATACTATCCACAGAGAAATTGTTGACATGACAGAAATAGAATTCAGAATATGGATGGCAAACAAGATGAATGGAATTGGAAAAGGAAATCGAACAAGAAGTTGAAGAAATCAGTGAAATTACAAAGTTACCAAGGATCTGGACATAATTACGAAGGATATAGCAGAGCGTCAGGAATTGAAGGAGGCATTCAAGGAGCCGGGAAGGACACGTTGAGGTTGGCATACCCATCAAGGACAGTAACTACCATGGCTTCCAGTGCTTTGACCAAACCTCAGATGCGTGGCCTCTTGGCCAGGCGCCTGTGGATTCATATTGTTGAAGCATTTGTTGTATCCCTGGGGATTGCAGCTTTCTGTAAGTTTGCTGTGGCTGAACCAAGAAAGAAGGCCTATGCAGATTTCTACAGAAATTATGATGCTATGAAAGATTTTGAGGAGATGAGGAAAGCTGGTGTCTTTCAGAGCGTAAAGTGATTTTGGAATATAAAGAATTTCTTTGGGCTGATTTACATAGACGTTTGTCACAGATCCGTGTTCCTGAGCTATGAATATGAGTGATAAATAAAATATTAATGAATTAAAAAAAAAAAGAAAAGAGAAAATAATTTACTGTGATGAAAAAGTTGTGGTGTTAAAATACATGCCACAATCCAGCTTTACAAATACTTTAAAAAGCTGAATCAGGGGAACGCAGAGAAAAGGCCACGAGAAGACACAGCAAGTGAGAAGGAAGCCACACGCAAGCAGAGGAAAGGAGAGAGGCTGCGGAGAAACCAAACCAGCAGCACCATCTTTGTTACCTTCAGCTTGCACAACTGCTTCAACTGTGAGGAAATGTCTTTCAGATTTGGCCAACATCTCATTAAGCCCTCTGTAGTCTTTCTTAAAACAGAACTGTCCTTCGCTCTCGTGAACAGGAAACCTGTGGTGCCAGGACACGTCCTTGTGTGCCCACTGTGGTCAGTGGAACACTTCTGCGACCTGCATCCAGCGGAAGTGGCTGATTTGTTTCTGGCAACCCAGAGAGTTGAGACAGGGGTAGAGAAGCATTTCCAGGGGACCTCTCACCTTTTCCATGCAGGATGGCCCTGAAGCTGGGCAGACCGTGAGGCATGTGCACCTCCACGTGCTTCCCAGGAAGGCTGGAGACTTCAGCAGGAATGACAGCATCTATGATGCACTCCAGAAACATGACAGAGAGGGGGAGGACTCCCCAGCCTCTTGGAGATCTGAGGAGGAAATGGCAGCAGAAGCTGCAGCTCTGCGGGTCTACTTTCAGTGACACAGTAACTCAAACAAATCCCAAAGCATAAGGAAATGGGCCTCACTCTCCAGGACTCTGCAGCATTAGCAATGAAGCTAAGCAGACTTCATTACATCTTATAATTCTGCAGCCTTTTACTAAGAATTTTATTATACCTGTGGAAGCCACTGGGTTGTGGTTCAGTTATGATGTCTAACAGACTTACTCAAACCCTTAGCCACAGCCCTTCCACCCCTTTGTTGATTATGTACTTAGGGTAGAACTTTTCCTAAATTGTACCCTGGCCTGGACAGAAATAAAATAGTAGTTAAAATTTTTTTAAAAGACTGAATTATGGACAATATTATTGAAAAAAACCTTTATACTTACATCCTTCTCTAGTTTGCATAAAAGTAGTAATGAAATAGTTAAATCGCCTTAGTGTATTTAAACTTCTTTAATGCACTCCATCATTCATACAGTTGAATATGAGCTATGTTTTGGGCACCTCTGACAAATCTGCAAAGGAAGCCAGACTGTTATGTCCATGGACTTTAGCCTCACAGAACTGGAAGGCAGGTGTGGAGCTGGAGTGCAGCGCTGAGCACCTGGGACAAGTGGCAACCCCACCCAGGTCTGCTGCACTAAGGAGGAAAGTCAGGGGGGCCCTAATCCACATCATCCTTTAGCAGGAACAGGAAGACTTCTGTGATTCAGATAGTGACCCTCCCCCCACATTGCTTATTCCCTCGATGCGATGATGACTTAAAGACGAAGTTCTATAAAGAATGAAAAGACTAAGCAAAAAAATCTAAGTTCCCAGCTGCTCCAAAAAAGGCCTGCAGCTGGTTGTTGACATCACTGATCACAGGTGCAGTGTCGAGGGCATCAGAAGTGGCAGCAGGTACAGGAGGCCCACTGTACCACTTTCCCAAATCACCCTCAGTGAGCTCACAAGTTCCCAGATACTGCCCTCTGTCATTTCCTGGTTTTTCCCCCTACCTCTTTGACTGTTCTTTGTTTGTCCCTTGCACTCTGAGTTGCTAGTTGCTATGTCAAAGTCGTCCTAATGCCACTTTAATGTTTCAGGAGTGTGTATACTTTCACCTTTATTTGAAGTAAAAAATTGAAGTTATGCATGACCTTTCAAATAGCAATGCCTTAAATTGTTCTAGGTATATTCCCTGCCTAGGTGACCTCATACCCATGTATGGTGGGGGCACGTCCAGGGACTTACATAGCAGCATTGGTTATGATTGCAAGGCGAGGAACCATATAAAAGTTCATTGACTAAAGAACATATGAATAATTATGATCCATTTATAAAATGAAATAATCTGCACTTAAGGTTTTCAAACCTTAGTCTTGGGATGCCTTTATAGTCTTAATTATAATACATCAGAAATTAGAACAATATTTTTGGAAAATTTAAGTCATTTATAAAGAATAAATTCATTATATGGTAACATTTTTATGGAAAACATTTCCTAAACAAAAAATAAAAAAAAAAAACAGTGAAAAAAATTATACATTATGATAATGTAGGCTTTATCCTGGAGATGTAAGATTTGGTGCAACATACATAAATCCATAAATGCAATTCACCACATGCATAGAAGCAAAAATAAAGGTTTCTGAATAGACAGAGAAAAAGCATTCAACAAAATTCAGCATCCTTTTCAGGTAAGAACACTTGAGAAAATAGGCATAGATGAGAAGTTTCTCAAACTATTAGTAGCCAGATCTACTATTTGATCCTGCTATCCCATTACTAGGTATCTACCCAGAAAAGAAAAAAAAATCATTTTATCATAAAGACAGTTGTACTTGAGTGTCTATAGAAGTTCAATTCACAATTGCCAAGATGTTAAAACAATTGAAGTGGTCATCAACTAATAAATGGATCAACAACTAGTGCTATATGTACACCATGGAATACTATTCAGCCATAAAAAAGAGGGAGACTTTGCATCTTTTGTATTTACCTAGATGGAGTTGAAAAACATTCTTCTTAGTAAAGTATCTCAAGAATGGAAAAGCAACGATCCTGTGTATTCAATATTAATTTGAAATTAATAGACAAACAGCTACACACCCACATGAGAAAAGAAAAACACAATTAAGTTCAAGAAGGGGAGAGGGGTAAAGGGTGAAGGGGGTTTGGTAACTTCCCATCTATTGGGTCCAATGTAGGAATATAGGACACATCTCCAGGGGTGGGGGAGGACTTAACTATAGCTCAGAATATACCTTACAAATGGGAACAATATAGCCTAATCTTATGTACTCTTATGTTAATCCAAAATTAATAATAATAATGATAGAAAACTTTCCAAATTTGAGAAAACATATAAATCTCCAGGTATAGGAAGGTCAAACATCTCCATTCACATTCAATCCAAGTAAGAATATATCAAGATATATTATAATCAGACTTTAAAATATCAAAACCAATTAGAAGATTCTGAAAGCATCAAGAAAAACAGAAATAGATAACACATAATAGATTTGCAATAATGCTAGCAGTAGATCTCTCATAAGAAACTTTACAGGTCAACAATAAGTGAGAAGATATATTTAAAGTTCTTAAGAAAAAGCTGTTATATAAGACTATTGTATGTGGCAAAACTGTTCTTCAGAAATGAGTTAAAGACTTCATCAGAGAAAACAAAATCTGAGGAAATTAATCACTACCAGAGCTGTTTTGTAAGAAAAGCTAAATGACATTCTTCAAGCTAAAATTGAATGATTCTTAACTAGTAACACAAAAACATGAACACATGAAACTGCCTGGTAAAAGTAAGTAAGCAATCAATTCAGAATACTCTACTACTATAACAGTGGGGTTTAAATGACTTGTGTCTTTAGTATGCACGTTATAAGAAAAAATGATTAGAATAAGTTATCTATAATATTTGTTAAGTGATATACAAAATTAAAATATGGAAATTGTGATGTCTACAGCTTAAAATCAGGGACAGCGAAACAGATATGTTAAATTTTATTATGAGGTCAAATGTAAGATGCTATTAGCTTAAAATAGCCTTTTATAAGTTTTTCATTTAATTTTCACCATAACCACACACACAAAAAACATATACCAGATGCACAAAAGACAAAAAGTAAAGAATCAAAGCAAACCACTAGAGAAAATCATTTAATCACAAAAGAATATAGCAAGAGAAGAAGAAAGTAATGAAGGATCTATAAAACAACAACAAGGACAAGAACACTTATGGCAGTGTTAAGTCCTTACCTGTCAATAATTACCTTGAATATAAATGGATTACATTCACAAATCAAAAGACAGAATGGGGAAAGAAGGGAAGATGGTTGACAAACAACATTGACTAAAAGATCATCCAAGAGGAAAGGAAGCATTTCAGGTAAGAGAGAAGAGGGAAAGGGCACAGCTCAGGTGTAGTTTTAGGGGAAAGGTACCAGAAATGGCCGGAAATTTCGCAAGAAGAAGTTACAAAGGAAAACTGGAAGAAAAAAGACATTGATGAAGATTAGCCCGAAGAGATGGTTGTAGAGAGGGTAGGTGGAGTTTGGTTTCCCCGTCCCTCACAACTCTGGTAGTCAACAGGCCCCTGAGCACCTTTGTAGGATTTCCACCTTCATCGGACCGAGAGCTACTACAACCATTGAACTGGGAACTTTTTGGAAAGAAAGCATTGGGCTTCCAATCCCTTTTAGGATCAAGGCCTGTAATCATGTTCTGGGGCAGAGAGGATGAATGCTGCACCGCTTCTCTACTCATAGCGTCCCTTTGTCCATCCCAGGGACCTCCAGTCTTTCAGTTTGCACATCAGCTGTTCCCACACAGACAGGTCTCAACTTCTGCCCACACTGTGCTGGGACCCAGAGAATTTGTGTGATCCCAGAGCTTGGAAATTTTGTATGGGGTTTCTGCCAGGAAAATGGGCCAGAAGAGCCGGAGTGCCAGATATCTTCAGTTAAGAATTCTTTTTCTCACCTATCCCACCCTCTCCCAGAGCACCCAAGTGTAACCATTGAACTAAGAGTCTCACAAAACACTGCTTCCTCTGTATTGGTGTGCCCACGACATGGACAATGCCAATGGAATTTCATATGGTTTTCACATGCCACAAATTAGTATTATTTGGATTTTTTCTAGCCATTTAAAATATGAAAACCATCTTTGCTTGTCTGCCAGACAAAAACAGGTAATATGCCATATTTGGCCTGCAGGCTGTAATTAGCTGACCACCGTCCTAAGGCAAACATTCTTTCTATAGTGACAAGTAGAGAATTCACTCTATTATTTAAAAATTTGACTGGGATGCTACTGTTGAAAGACTATAATGCTCCTCATCTCTGCTAATCTCAAAAGAGAACTAAACAAGCTTTACTGATCTTCAGCTATCTCAGAAGTCTTAACATATATTAACAAATCTGTATTGATAAGGGCCCAGTGCAGTAATCCCAGCACTTCTGAGGCCCAGGTGGGTGGATTGCCTGAGCTCACATGTTTGAGATCAGACTGTGTCAGAGCGAGATTCTCTAAAAAAATTAGCTGGGCATTGTGGCAGATGCCTATAGTCCCAGCTACTTGGGAAGCTGAGGCAAGAGAATCATTTAAGCCTAGAAGTTTGAGGTTGCTGTGAGTTATGAAACCACGGCACTCTACCAAGGGTGACAAAGTGAGACTCTGTCTCAAAAATAAATAAATAAATAAACAAAAAACCAAATCTCTATTGAATTAGAGTACCCTTTGCATTTCATAGTGGCATAAAATGCGATTTTAATGAGATATTTCTCTTTCCCTAAGAATGTGTAATGTTGCTAGAGCTATACAGAAGGCTCTTCTTTATATTCTGATTATGGGAGGTCATGAATTCTCTTCCTCTTGATGTCTTTAAAAACAAGATGGGTTTTGCATGCATCAGGAACAATTTCTAGTTTGTCCTGACTGGAGGATGCAGATAAACTCAGTGGACTTCATTCTGTGGTTATATAACGGCATAGTAATTTTTGTATCACTATAGCAAAATCACCTAACCTGGGTGTTTACTTTTTAAAGATTACAAGTTGGTAAAAGAAAAAACACTGGCTATGCAGTCATGTGACCTGACTTCAGGTGGCACCTTCATTACTGCCTGTTGGGCCAATAGCCCCAAGTTCTCTGATCTGAAAATTTGATTAACAAAAGGAACTGCCTTATAGGGATGCGATGAGCTTAATGTGCTTAGAGTGGTATCTGCATCATGATAAGTACTTGAGAATATTTGATCCTATCTTGCATTATCCTCACCTTCATGTAGGGTGCTGACAACCCAGTGACTAAGTGAGAAAGTGCTCGGAAAACTATGACTGACATGTCATATATTTTCGTTATAGGGCTATCATGCAAAGGCTTTAAAAAGAATAGGTGGTTCTCCCATTAGTCCTTCATTTTCATCTTCATTTTAAAGCTCTGTTCTCCACCCTCTTCATTTTCTCCTGAAGGTTGATTAGTATTCAATTAGTGATTTATCTTTTCACCTTTCCAAACTCATGGGGAATAGAAATCTAGGACATCACCAATTGTTTCTTCAGTTCCCTGAAACCTTGAACTTTAGAAATTCAGCCACTTAAACTGAATTTCACTTGGAGACTTCTCTTTTGAAAAAAATGAAACATTTTCTTTTTTTTTTTAACTTAGGAATTATGAACTGGACCAAGAACCCATTACTATGTCTAAGTCAGCAACAGTTGAATCATGAAAAGTACACCCTCCTGGATGCCCCATAGATGCTTCCTCCTCTGCCCACAGAATCATTATTTCTTAAGACCTCAGTGGGTGATAGGCATTTTTGTTTTGGAGGTCGTACCCCAAGTCATATCAAGCATATTGAAGGCACTCACATTTTTCATTAAATCTATTTTTGTTATGTTGTCTTTTAAGTTAATAAAAATAAGTCATTAATTTAAAAGTGACTACAAAAGCTCTATATTTATGGTCTATAATCAATAACTCTTTTGAAGTCATAATAGCAACTTTATAGTTGTTTTTCAATAATAAGAATTTATTGTACTAGCAGGTAACATTTATTAGGCAAATACTATATGTCATGCATACTTCTAATCACTCTGTGTTAACACTCTTCATTTTCAGAACAACTTTATGAGCTAAGTACCTTTTTATCTGTATTTTACAGGTGAAGAAAGCTCTTGGTGGCACAGACCAGGTAGTTTGATTCCAGAATCCATATCCATACTCTCATAAGATTACACTTTGTAGATGTTAATTTTGATAGTTTAAATATGTGTTTTATATTTTAGAAATTTTGTCAACATTCAGATCTCAAACATTTTTGTAGCTTCTTGCAAAGATTTCAATATCTAGGCATTATTTCTCTGGTACCTAATACAAATCAGCAGGCTTGTCAGCCTCCCCAAGCCCTCTAATCCTGTTTGACAATTAGGGAGGGAGGAGCTTCAGACAAAAGTTTTAAAAGCATGTTTTGGAAAAGGATTAAGGTGAATGAGCAACAAAGCAGCCCTGCATGAAATAGCACATCTGATAGTATGACTCAGTTGGGGAAGACAGACAGCCTCTGCATTTCTCATGAGGGGCAGCATGGCTCCAGTGCTGTAGAAAATACAGGAATCCAGCATTTTACTCCATCCAGGGTTTGATTCTTTGGAAGCACTCAGGGATGTACCCGAGACACAAATAATCACATTGTCAGGAATTATCTGTAGCAGAGGCAATGGTGGGATGCTGGTCTCGGGTAGCTTCTAGAATATTTGATAATGATCAGAGCAATTTAATGGGGATATCCCAAAAGTCTCATATGTACAGACCCAGGAAGAATCTTTTAGGGAAAGTTTAAGATATACTTCAAAGGGAGTTGGAGGGAAGGCCCTGCATTGTTAAGGAAAGAATTTGAGTCAGATAATGTTGCATGATGCTTGTGAACATGAGTGAATTCATTTATATCCAAATACTGGTAAAACATGGAGGAAATTATTTTGTGTGTGAGTAAGAGGAGGAAGTTTTGAGAAATTCATCAAAAGTTATTCACAAGTCAATAAGTTATTTAATTTTACTAAAAGATTTTAGTAAATCCTTCTTTAAATAATAAATATTCTTGTGTATTTATCTCTTGTAAAAAGCAAGATACTTCTGTATTTGCATCCAACCAATATAGGAGGCAGACAAACCGCTGAGTTTAGCAATAACATATCTGCAGAGTGTCTTGCAAAAGAGAGCTGCTAACATCCATAATAAAGAACAGCATCTTTAAAAAGAAACAGTGCAGTCTCCCCCCCCGCAAAATTCACTGATGTCTAGATTTGACAACTCTTTCCTTTGAGTTAGATTGTTTGTAAAATGCACTTTAACTCCAGTAGTAGTTGTTCAATAAATGCATTTGCTCTTTAACCACAGCTCTATGTGAATAATGACAATTTATTAGATAAATATGTATTATACATCTCTAGTATGTAGGATACTGGAAAAAATACAAATATCTGTACTAAGCTATTTCCAGTCTAGTGTAGTGATTCTCAAAAGTGCACAGAACATATATTGTATCTTCTCCTCCACTTCAAATGTCACCAGGGGTATATATCACAGACCTTTGGATGTAAGCTTTTGTTTCTACAGCAGTCACATGTGTCAAGTAGAGTGACATACACTTTGGGTATGTTAGAACTGTATAAATGGTTGTGGATGCTATGACATCTTTGCTCTTCCCTCTGGTTTAGTAGGAAATATAAAATGTGAGCACTGCATAAACCAATATTTTCAGTTTTGAGCACACACACACACACACACACACACACACTTGAACCAAATGCTTCATGGAAAAACATTTGTCTCGTAAATGATGTATTCTGGTATTTTTTCTTCAATTTCAATACAACATAAGCCACACACCACAATACTGATTGATCTCCCAAACCATTAATCAGTTTCCACCAGGAGTTTGAAAAACACTTTTTCAGGATTTGGTAAGAGTTTGGAAGACAGAGGTAAGGAAGACAAAGTCATGGGATGCATTCCTATATTTCTGTATTATTATCATACAAGTACATAAAACAAAAAAGTTTATGATTGTACTTAAGTAGTACTCACAATAACGCAGGCACAGCTATAAGTAATTTTCATGTGTAAAATTATTTAATTTTTACTATAATCATATAAGATATGAATGATATCTATGTAGGTACACAGAGGAGTGTAGTGATCTGACCAAAGTTACCCAGGATTTGACAGCAGGTTTCCTGACTCCAGAACTCATACTTCTAAGCCCCCTCTAGCAAGCTTCCAGCCAGTCATCTTAAATAGCATTCCCTAACCTGCATGAGCTAAGAAGACAGTAAGAATAAGTGCATTGCACAACTGGGAAAAAAATAAATGAAGAAAAATTCTTCAAAAGCAGAATTGAACAATGCCTTCTTGGTATTCAGAAGGCAACCATAAAAGTCAGTTTCAGACCTCAGGAGGGACTATCCCTTAGGGATCCTTAGAGGGATAAAAATGACACAGTGAAGCAGACATAGCCAGGGCCAATCATTTCCTCCTCCCATGTTTCTTTACATGAAAAGAATCAAAGCACTGAAGAAATAGAAACTGATTCAAATTCCCTTTTCTGAATCTCCTCCTTTCACATTCTAAGAAAGAGTCAGGACACAGAGGAAAGCATGGCTTCAAAACCAAAATGATAGTGAAACACATTTCAGGTCCACTAATAATTAAGTCATGGCATTTGATTAACATCTATCTATGAATGGTATTTGTAAATGCTTCTTCTTGGATTTTATTGATTTTTATTTATTATTTAATTTTATCCTCATTGATTTTAATTTAGATTACCCATGCAACCTTTAACAAACCACACTATTAAACCTCAACATTGTCTTTGGTTTCCCTGTGCATCCATTCCTAATGACCAGGTTTAACGGTGTGCAGGAAAATAACACCAGTTACCTAATACTTGAAAAAGTGTACAGAATGCCAAAAAAGAATGATGGAAGGAACTCACTAAAAATGTTTTGCAGAATAAGTATGACTGATTTTGAACAAGTTGTCTTCACCATGGTATCTGAAAACGTGTGTTCATGATAATAATCATATGGATATGTGAGTAGAAACTATCTAAATACATCACAGAATGTCAACAATGAACAAACTTATATTCATTATGTTCAATGGTTTACTTTTATTCAATGCATAAATATGACATAAGAACAGACTCTACATTTACTCTGTGAAATTAAGACACTTATTATGTTGAGTGAATCTTTTCTATCAAGACCACAATACAAATACAGACAGTAAGATACTTATAGATGTACTCAGGTAACTGAAAATTGATTAATATAGACGATATAAATGGTTGCTTTGCAACACA
The DNA here is from genome assembly GCA_963574655.1 of Perodicticus potto. Taxonomy (NCBI): domain Eukaryota; kingdom Metazoa; phylum Chordata; class Mammalia; order Primates; family Lorisidae; genus Perodicticus; species Perodicticus potto. The sequence goes on along the minus strand of CAUYRH010042752.1, from coordinate 2,465 downwards.
GAAGGAACAATTTAAATATCAAACATATATTAAAAATCCTTCTCCTATATCTATAGGCATTGACTGCTCATATTATAAATAGTTGCCATAACTTTTGAGGAAAAAAGCAATTACCTGTTAACATGTATTTATTGAACATATATTATATTCTCTCTACTATGAGAATTATGAAAGTAAGAAAGTTATTTTCCTAAGATCTGATATATAATATTAATTACACTGACAATATAGAAAAAGCATCCTGTTTAGAGATAGGAGTGTCTATATGATAACAGCTCAATGGACTCAAACCCCAGAAGAAGAATAAAATACATTCAGCATCATTAGGATTTATTAGTTCTGACTCTAAATAATCAGAATAAGCATCTGCCTGCAAAACAGGGAAATTTTTGTTTCATAATCAAAGCAAAGTTATTGTATTGAAAAAATTATAATTAATTTGCTGTCAAGATATTCTGTTTATAAAAGGCTTCAAAAAGTTTCCTAGCTTTTGAGGAGGAGCCAATATGGTGGTTTGTAGCCAGCTTTCCACAGAGGTTCCCGTCCAAAAGGAGAGTTAAAGGACAGAAATTTAGCAAGAAAGCTGATGGTTTGGAACTGAGCCAAAAGAGAAGGGCGAAGAATGCACATCAACCCTGTTGGGGTGACCTGCGACCCCAAGTATGCAAACAAAAGGTACAGAGCACATCACCAAGTGGATGGGAGTTCCCTCGCCCATGAGAACAGCTTGCAGTATACTCCATACCTCCATACAAACAAGCGAGCAAAGTTCAGATGTCCTCCCACTCTACCACACGGGAGAGACCCTCTAAAAACTGGACCTTCTTCCTCTACTAGGGTGCCATGGCACTCTCCTGCAAGGCATAAAACTGTATAAAACCTTATATATTCTCTACCTGCAAGTTTGAACTCCCGGCACTCCACTCCACTCTCACCCTGAGGTCTGGAGGCCATCCCCCATGGAGTCCAGATTCTTGGACATTTTCTCGCGGGTTGTGGATGGGGCATGGACTGTTGCTGATCTGTGCTGATTTTCTGGCTCAGGAGTGGTGAGAGAAAACTGAGTTGAGAGGAGGCTGAGCTGGAGAGGCAGTCCCCTGAGGCACAGAGTGGCAGACGCAGCTGTGGGAACAATGGCAGTTGGGCTCACATCCCTGGGGATGTTTTGAGGAGACAATCCCAGTCTCTCTGGGTGGCCAGGGGAAGGCAGGCAGCGTCGCTGGTGGCAGCCACTGGCACAGCGGTCCTGCGGCAGAGGTGCAGGACCCAGGAGTGAAGGGTATGCCTGAGGCCGTACCAGCTGGGCAGGGCATGGGGATTAGAATACACGTGCTGAGAAATCCAGGTGGAGACTGCTCTACTCAGCTTCAGACGCACCTGGCCCTCAGCGGATGCAAGCTGAGACAAAGGGCTGGAACTCACAGACTTTGTCAGACCCATTTGCAGCCCAATGTCTGATCCACAGGGAAAAGAAACAAATTCTGCGAACTTGTTCTGTTCTATCAGCAACATCAATCAGGAACAGGGCTGGAACTGAGTGAATCACCCTAGCCCCTATCAAGTACCCAGGTTGTCAGGCTTCACCTCCCCATGCCAAACAGTGATGGAGAGTGGCGGACTGGCTGAGGAGCCACAGATCTCCTCTGGAGTATCTTCTCATTGGAGGAAACTGGATCACAGCCCAGCAGGGTTACCAGTGACTGGGTGTGACAGAGGGGCAAGTGGGGGAAGGAGGCATCAACCTTCCCAGACTAATCTACTTGCTGGGGGGCCCTTCCTGAGCTCACAGAGCACTGGAGTGAGATATAGCAGACCTTTCAGCAGACCCTGGAAGATAGACTCTGCTATCTAGTTGCCAGAGACTTTTCACTCTTCCATTTGAGGCTGGTACTGGCTGGGACAATTGATTGGGACCTCTTCAACTGGGCCAATCACCCCAGGACTTTCCAAAATGGTATCCTGGGTGTGTGGTAGTGGGAAAGTTTGATTTTCCTTTTCCAATTGTTGCCTGTGGGAGGCACGGGGAATTAACTGCTGGCATTTCTCCACAGCTCAGACTTCAATCAAGAGTAACTGATTCTCTAGGGTAAGACAGAGACCAGCTGAAAATAAGACAGAGCCACTTAACCCCACCACACCAAGAAGGTCCCCAGTTCCAGAAGCACTAGCACTGTAGGGGTCCTTGGCAAAACTCTAGGGGAAAAGGTACAGACACCAGTCCCAGCTTTCAGGCAAAGGACCGGTCAATCACTACTCCTAGAATGCCCAACCCAACTTGTCCTTATCTACTCATCCAGCCAAACAGTGTAAAATAATCATGGGGTGGAATCAGTGGAAAAGCTCTGAAAACATGAACAACCAGAGAAGATCAACCTCCCCAAGGAACAATTTGGTGGATGCAAATGATGATCCTATGTATAAACAGATGGCTGAGATATCAGAAATCGAATTCAGAATTTGGATTG
>CAUYRH010042751.1:0-60587 GCA_963574655.1 Perodicticus potto | reverse complement strand
GCCTAGGTCAATTTCTTGTGAATTTCCTAGGCCTCAATTCCATGAATGGACTGTATCCATTCATTGATACACTCATTCACCTTGCCCCCAGCGGAAGGGACTGTATTCATTTGTTTCCTGGCCAAGGAACCCATACACCTATATATACCCTGAGGCTAAAGGCCTAGAGGAGGAGACGGGGAAAGACCAGGGAAGGAACGAAGAGAGCTTCTCTTTCCCCACTTGAATTCTCTCCCTCTACCAGGATCTTTAGTGTTTTCTGTATTCTTTTTTGTAAATCAATTCTGTCTTACCACTGAAGGGTGGGGGGGGGGGAGGAATAATGTAATAAAGAATAATAAAATACATGTATTCAAAAGTTAAGAAAAAACAAAACAAAGACTATGATATTCTAGAGCTTACCATATTGTCTTCTCTGCATTGGTAGAAACCTTGGGTAAAGAGCTTGCTTCATAAACCAAAAAGATTTCTTTCTCTCTGGCAAGTGGTCATAGAATAGATAGTTAGAAATTGCAGACTAGGGAGAGGTGACCTAATACTTGAGGCAACTGGTAGATCTAATACTTGATGGCTACTGTGGAAACCAACTGATGACATTTGACAACGAGTTTATAGAAGCTTAGTTGATTTTTTGGTTTAATATACTTTTCATTTTTTGAAATAAAGTTTTGATGAAATTTGTAACAAATACTACTTATATCCTTCATTAACTGTTTATAGATAGGATTTTTTGTGAGCAAAATTGTAATCAACGAACAAGCTTATCAAGCAACTAAGAGTTTAGTGAGATGTAATTCTATTTCTTGCAGATAAATACAAACTATTCTCTGAAAGGGCTTGGACTCCAGAAAATGGTAAGTGCTTTCTTGAAAATATCTAAGAGTTTTTGCTTCTCATTTGGAGTCTGCTTTTAGTCATTTTGTACCTTGTAAGTTTGGCCAGTGAAATCCTTAAATTAAAAGATGCCTGAGCAATATTAAAAAATTAAATATAAGTAATACTATCAAGGGTTCGACGCACCTGTATTTTTTTCTTCTTGCTTTCTTTGCTAATTGAACTTAATGAGGGAGATGTTCTTTGTTTTCTGGTAAGTGCTTAGTGGAAGAGTGAGGATGGACCCTGATGTCCAGGATCTCCCTGAAATTGAGAAGGAAGTCACTGTCTACATCCTTGGTGAAAAGGGTAATGAAAATTGTCAGCCATAACAATTTGACCTCTTTTTGAAGGACATTTAGGTTGAAAAGGGGCAAATTCAGTGTAAAATGTAAGGGAGTCGAGCTATAATAAAAATAAAACTTAACAAGGTGTGAAGGTCTAAACAAAGTGTCATTTGTTATTAACTTGAAGTTATTTTCTGAGGTTTCTAGATAGCATCCGGCGTTATGGTCTTCTTGTCAAAATGATCTCTCATTCAGGTAGGAAAGAGGTGCCAAAGTCTCCTTGGACACCTTCAGTTTCAAGATGGAAAGCGTCTACTCCAAAAAAAGAAAGATTCCTTGCCTCCAGCCTGGATCCAAAGCAATGCATTGTCTGTACCGCAGCCTGATGCAATCACAGACTCGTGAAACAACACTCACCTGCAAGGCATCACACGGTGGTACTGGCCCCAAGCAGATATTTAGAAGTTTTCAAAAATTTACTTCAGGACCTTAAAAAACTATTGTGCTTTTACTGAACTATAATAAAGTTCAAGTTTCTTTTAAGGTAAATACATCAGTGTTTTGTTTATTTGTTGTAGATATACATGAGAAGCTGCACAGCATGAACCCTTGTTTTACATACTGCCTCTTTATCATTTTTGTATGCACCTTTCTCATAAATTAGTGCTATGTAGTTGTTAAGACTCCATAGCAAATGTGGTGAGGAAGTATAGGGAAATGTTTATATGAGCACCTCCTTGGGGTTTGAAACCTTGTTCTGCTATGTGTGTGCCTTTGGTAATATAATCAATATCTCTGAGCCTCATTCATTTATTTCATAAATGAAAAATGCTGAATAACAAGCACATTTACCTTCTAGAGTTGCCATAAAGATGAAATGAGTGCATGAACCAAACAGTGCCAGCAACATACTAAGCCTTTTATCAACGTTGTAAATGTTTTATGTTAGGATGCTTTATTCTAGTAGGGTATTAACTACTAAGGTTTTCCCTAGAAAAACTAAAGTAATGGGGCAGACCAAAAAGAGTACATAAAAAAGAAGAGTTCATAATGAGAATTTCATTATGTAGTTCAAGTAGAAAGACTAGACAGGACCAAAGATCTGGGGATTTGAACGGCCTTTCACAGTTTTACTACATTCCCGAAGAACTCAATATCTAACCTACTTTACAATAGTGGATTCACAAATTTATGAAATACATCCTTCCCTGAGAAAAAAAACAAGGAATGTCTCAACTGGCAGTGCAAGGGAAGGAGACAAAAAGAGTTCTGTTTTGTTTTTTGATTTTTTTTTAAATTTTCTTTTAAGACAAACTAAAAGGAGACTAAATTATTATGTTAAAACAACACACTATTTCTTTCTAAGAGAGTTTGTGTGATGATGGGTCTCTTCAATACAGAGGTGAAATGCCTGTTTCCCTGAGATTTTGAAAGTTTGAATTACCAACATAAAAACCAAAATAAAAGCACATAGATTATATGTAGAGCTATGAAGTACTAGGAAATTTTATAAAAGTCTTCACTCCATCATAATTGAACAATCTCTTTTGCATTACTCATTTTTTCCAAATGGAAATGCTTTTGTCATCTTTTATTCTGCTTATAAAAGTAATCTACTATATGCAAAATATCATAGAGTATTAAAAAAATGAAATTACTCAAGATAATAAGCAAACCTACAGTCATAGTCGTAATTTTTTTTTTTTTTGTACCGTTTCATCTTATAGCCCTCGGTAGAGTGCTGTGGCATCACAGCTTACAGCAACCTCCAACTCCTGGGCTTAGGTGATTCCCTTGCCTCAGCCTCCCCGAGCTGGGACTACAGGTGTCCACCACAACGCCTGGCTATTTTTTTGTTGCAGTTTGGCTGGGGTTTGAACCTGCCACCCTTGGTATATGAGGCTGGAGTCCTACCCACTGAGCCACAGGCGCCACACCCATATCCTTAATGTTTTGTAGCTTCCTTTCCTATTAACCAGATATTGTAGATGTTATGTCATTTCGGTACACACATACCCATGACATCATTTTAGTGAATATGTAGTATCTCATTGTATGGATAAACTATAATATAGACATTATTTATTTCTTACTGAAAGGCTTTGAGATTGTTTCCTTTTTGTTGCTATTACAAATAAATCACAATAAATATCCTTGTAGATAGTATCTTTATGTCTATTTCCAAATATCCCCTTAGGATAAATTAGCGGAAGTGAGATTACTATGTTAAAGGCTAGGAATTCACAAAAATGTTTTGATATGGCTTCAATATTGCACACCTAAAGGGCTGTAACATCTGCCACCTTCACCATCATATATAATCAGGTGGTTGCAAACTACAGTCATGAGCCAAATACAATTAAGTGTCTGTTTTGGGAAATAAAATTTTATTGGAATATAGTCATACCTATCATACATATTATCAATGTCTATTTTTATGCCATACAACAGAATTGAATAGTTTCAATAAAGACTGTATGGCCTGATAAAATGAAACCTTTAGGATCTGGTCCTTGACAGAAAATGTTTGACAAATACAGACCATTCTTTTGTCACAATGAGCTATCATTAAATAGACACACACACAGATTTTCTCTCTCCTTTTTTCTAATCTATGAATAATCTCTTCACTAACTAGGATTCCTAGGAATTAGAGGCACTGGAAATGTTACATAAAATCATGAAAACTTAGCATTATCTTTTTTTCCCAAAGGGATATACTGAAATTCAGAGAATATGTTTGAAGCAAGTAATATTTTATAATTACTGCTGCAATTTAGGTGTTTAGACTCTCAGCTTATCTTCCGGCCATACATGAATATTTCCAAGAAAAGACTTTTAGATTTTATAAAACTAGGTAACATTTTGTTTTGACATCTTATCTGCTAAAAAGCCAAATTTGTAATATATCTCAAAGGAACATGGAGCAACTTGATTTCACCATCAGTGAGAAAAGTTTTTTTTTTTTTAATTGAATGAATAAATGATCTCTAAGATAATATTCTCCCACAAATTTCCTCTAGTTTTCTTCCTTTTTTTACTTTATTTATTATTTAATATTAAACTCCAGCAAAAGTAAAAACTGAATCAATATATGATCCTTAACCTTCTTCTTTTACAGTCTAGTTGGGATACTGAGGTTACAACACAAAACAGAATTCAATCAATTTTCTCTTCTCCCTTTGTAGACTGTGTTAGGGTAGCAATGGCAAATTGGATGATAATTCCCTTATCATTTTAAAAATTATATTACTTTTAAAAAGTATTTACTCTTTCTTTCTATAGTGATCATCAAAATAAACTACTAAATATCAGCAAGAAGATAAAATTATTTGATACTAATCTCCTAACATTTTTATTACTTCAATAATTATATCCCAATTATTCTAACAATTATATTTTATATTTTAAAAGAATATTATAACTGTTCTATAAAATAGACAAGAGGTTGAAAGAGAATACCACATACCACATTCTTTCCCAATCAGATTACAGGACACATCTTAAGCAACACATTGCAACATTTTCTGTAACAAGGCAGTGAATCAACTAAGTAATTTTTGGTCCCTTTATTTATTTGGGAAATATGAATTGTCACATGTGATTCTTTTCAAAACATTTTTCAAAAAGACTAAGTTTTTCATAGATTATGGGGAACTGTGGTTTCATTGGCCCTTTTTCTTGCTTTATATTTTTTTCTTCTGGTTTTACTTCAAATTGAGTTTAGAGAATGTAAATCTTTCCCTGGTATATCTACTCTAGAACTAGAGTTTATCTTTTGATAGCAAGTAACATTCACCTCCAATCCTGAACTTGACAGACATGCCCCTTAGAGGTCAAGGAGGAAAGTGGCTTTCAATTGATTTGGTATTTTTCACTGTTGTGGTGGTCTCTCTCCTCTGTCCACTTTCTAGAAACTCCCTCATTCAAAGAAGAGACTCAATGTATTGGATTCTTTCCCATGGTGATCATAACCAATATTTTATTATTTCTCTTCAACTTAAATCACTTAAATCACTTAATCATTTTATTGTTTCTGAAAACCATTCTGAACTACTAAATTTTACATTTACCAAGGATGGTGAACAGTATTTTAAAGATTACTTAAGAGATTCTCTGAGTAAAAGATCCTCTGATTCTTTTTACAAAAAGCCGGAGGAGAAAATAGTCTTTGACATAAAGGGTGATGGTAAAATAAAACAAAGGGAGAATTATTTAAACTTTACAACTGTCAGTCATCTTTAAAATGGCTCAACACTTATAGACAGAACAGAGTATTCAAGGGGAAGAAAACTGAGGCTTCCTACGTTATTTTACAATTGGTGATGTTAATTCTTCATTTTGGCAAAGAATTCCAGATGCTTATTAGAACAAGGTACAGAGAATGGGCAAAGGAAAAGTATTTAAGGGAAAAGACATCACAGTATCCTACATATATTTTAAGCAAAATGGGGAAAAGGTTTTATTTTTCTGATGAAATATGAATCTCACCCAATCATCATTCATTACTCACTCAACAAATATTTATTGAGAGCGCTCTATGTCCCAGGATGATGTTCTAGATTCTGGATATACAATATCGGAGCCAGACAAGTCTTTACCCGCATAAAACTTATATGCTAAGAGGAAGCCAGATCATTGGTAAAGGAAATAAGCAAAACATTAATTTTTATTATTTTCAAGGGGAAAATAAAGTGAGTCATGAAACAGGACTTGGAATTTTACTGGGGTGCCGTGAGAAGTCCTCACTGTGAGGGTAAACTTTGAGGAACCGCCTAGAGGACAAAAGAGCAAACAGGTGCACCCAGGGGCAGAGCGTGTAGCAGAGGGAGGTGATGGGCTGAAGTCTGGGGCAATGTGCGCAGGAGGAAATGGGGAGGAGAGGAAGGAGGGCAGGTGATGGGAGGCATTGCAGGCCAAGCAAAGTCCTTTCATTTCACTCTGTGAGAAATAGGGAGCTACTCGGGCAGTTTTGAGGCAGGGAATGGCATGCCCAGCCAGATATTTCCACAGGATGGCTGAGGTTGCCAGTTTTGTACAGAATGACGAAGGGCAATGGAAGAAGCAAGGTGTCAAGTTAGAAGCAGCTGCCAAGTCCCAAGTGAGAGGCAAGCTTGCTTGGGCCAGGAAGCGCCAGTGACGGTGTTAAGATGAGGAGGGACTTGGCTTCTATTTTGAAAATGAGGCTAACAGGCTTTGCTAGTATCCTGCATTGTGGTGGGTAGGGCGGGGATGAAGAAAGAAATTCTGAGGCCAACTTGAGACTTTGTACTGAGCAACTGGACAGCAGAGTTACCTTTTACTCAGTTTAGAAAGCCTCCAAGAAGAGCAGGGTTTTAGGAAAGAAAGCCAGAAATGTGGTTTGGGCTTGTTAGAAAGGTCTGTTTGCCATCTAAGTGGAGTTGTAGACAGGGCAAGCAGATGGGTGGAGCTGCATTTCTGGCAAGAGGTCTTAGGTCTTTATACATTTGGGCGAGTTTTTCCACATATAGACAAAATTTAAAATCAGATGTAATATTCATGTAGTGTTTAACGGTATAAAATTTAGACCCACCGTCCTAAAGGAGTTATAAGTGACACCAAGGATGAACTAGGACACATTTATGGCCTTGTGAGCCACACAATGACTATATAGCCTTCTATTTTTAAGTTCATTTCCCTGGAATCATTTATAAATATACAATTATTTGAAGATCATTTGCATGAGAGTAATAATGCAGTTTAGCTGAGGAAAACACTACTGAGAAACATCATGGATTTTGAAAAAATCGAACTGTATATTAAATAGAGAAAAGGCATCAGCACTACTCTTTCTGAAAGAAAGATCATGAGTTTAGAGAGCAGTTTTCTATTCCCAGTACCAACTCAGACCAATGGATTTGTGTCAAGTAGCCTCACTCAGGGTGCTGGCACACAGAGGTGAATCTCCACTACCTAGGCACAACCTCAGCTTAACAAAGAAAAAAAGCTTAAAAAGAAAAAAAAAATTCTGTTGTCATAATGTATTTTAGAAATATAAGAGCGACATTACAATTTCCTGGGTCCTTACAATTTGTGTGTCAACAATGAGAAGCACTCATTGTTGGTTTGAGCTAAGGAGTGGATAGGATAGAAAAATTTTTCCTTTACAATGTCATAAGAAGGCTGGCCTATAGACAAAGAAAGATTTAAATGCAATTTAGTTGAAGTGAAAAATAAAACTTAGAGATAGTTAATAATGTAAAACACTATAGGGGTTGTTTTAAAATGTCTTTTATTTTTGTTGAAAATGAAACCCAGAGAAAAAGGAAATAGAATGGTACAAAGAGGCAGCTAGGTGAGACAGGAGGAAGAATGCTTTAAAAATGGGTGTTGCCAAACTTTTGAGCAAACCTACGAGAAGAAAATGAAAGTTTCCTTCTCTCAAATTCTTTAATAATAAACAGATTCCTCCTGTGCATAACCAAGCTCAACCTGAATAAAAGGAGCTGTAATTGTTACTGAATACAACTAAATATGGGAGCATCCAAAAAATTTAATGATGTTGAACTTTATGCACATGGGCACTCTGATGTCTTGTCAATCTTTAAAAACTCCCAGAGAAAAGAGAGTAACATTTCACCTCTTTAGTGTGCAGTAAAAACCATCAATTAAGTCAAAAGGAGTTCCAGAGAACTACGAGAGAAGTCACAGAGTTCATGGATAAAAACCAAGGTACCTGATACAGACACGACCAGATTCCATTTATTCTTATTTTCCTCACAGTTAAAATGAGCTTGGATAGCTGATCTTCACATCCAGATGATATTAGATGTAATAAACAAGGAGGAGGTAAAGCGGGTCCAAGGGCTGATAGATGGAACGCGGTGACTCCTTAATACCGAATGCACAGGAGGCCCAGGCGACTCGAGTGGAACAAACATCCCAACAACCACAAGTGCCTAGAGTCGCTCTGTATTAAAGCTGAAAGAAGCCTGATGATTCTGAATTGCTACAAAGGAGTTTATTTTTATTTGGTATATTATTCACTTTTAAAAACAAGGAAGGGTACAATTCAATTTGAGAAAGATTTCATTATAAATAGTTAACCTTTATCTTTTGAAAACAACAGCATATTTTGTTTCCACAGGCGTAGATGCTCAGCTTAGGAAGCCTAAATTATCTATAATAAATCACTTCCTGCAAGCCCCAAATAGCTACAGTATTGTGTGCTGAATGGAAGTGAGTCACTAAGAAGCCCACACTTCACTTATAATTTCCGTGATTATTCTGATTCATTAACATACGTTATTCCTCTACGTGAGTTGAAATTATTGATCAAATAAGCATAAAAAATAGGGACATAACTTTTGAGACCATACTATGATAATCTTAGATATTTTACATATATTTCATCATGTAATTTCAATAACTAGGTAATTGAAGATTTTTCTTTTAAAGATTAAAGAAAAACCCAGAAGGTGACAGAGGACACACAGCTGGGTATAAATCCAGACTGGCGTCACACTGTGCTGCCTTCTGAACAGTATGTGTCTTTACCGACCAGAAGAGCTCAGACTACCAAAACGAACCACCTGCTGCTTATGATCCTCTCTGTAGAATACGATGACATTTACATTGATTAAAGCAATCCTGGAAAAAACCAATGCTTATATTTCAGAAACATAAATCTACTCACAGTACTGTTTTTTAAAAAGCATTAGGCAAAATCAAATCACTGGCTTCTTAGCAACTCTTACTTAAATAAATTGAGAACATTTCTTTAGAAATTTCTGCCAAAAAATTTTTTGGCCTCTGCAGAGGAACTTCCTCGGTTATAATAAGGATAATGACGTTCCATATTTGTATTCCTTTTTGTTTGGGTTACCAGGAAACTTCGCGCTCAGTAACAGTATATATCTCCTTCCTCTTCCTGCCAGCACTCTTGGTGTTCTATTTCTAGCTCGGGTTTATTACATTCATTGTAAAGAATTTTCTTTTGTAAGTCATTTCACATCTTTTATGGGAAAATCCAGGGTACATAAATAGGACAGAGACCAATTCTTTTTTTTTTTTTTGTTCTTGATAGCACAAAAAATGCTCCAGTATCAGGCTATCTATGTATCTACATTTATCTTTATTCATGATTCTTGAGAAAAACCCAGTGTATATCTATAATGCTTTTCTGTGATATGTGATAAGCTGTCCAAGCACGTCAATGACATGCTACGCTTAGGGACAAGCATATATAGTGAGCCAACATAATGGGTATAACCTATTTTTTAAGATAGAAGATTATCTTCCCTCCACTTTCTAAATTTTGAAAAATTTAAATATATACACACAAAACAAATACAAGGCTTGAAACATTGGCCAGAACACTACATTAATAGTCAGTCATGACTCCCAGTGAGAACAAGAAATGAAAAAGATTCAAGCATATGATATCAAAGGGAGAATTTGTTGTTATAAGGACTCCTACACTGGTTCCCATGAAAACGGAAGTCCAAGGGTGTTTTGAAACAACTTTCACCCAAGAAATTTAGCTTGAAGTTATTTCGGTAACTTCTTAGGAGTTCATGGTATTCTCTACCATGTGCCGACTCCAAACTGCTGTTACTAGGAGAACAGATTTGAAAGCCAGAATATTCTTCTATTAAAATACTATTCTGACTTGGCACCCGTAGCTTAGTGGTTATAGCACCAACCACATACACCAAGCCTGGTTGGTTTGCACCCAGCTTGGCCCTGCTAAACAACAAGGACAACTGCAAGAAAAAATATCTGGGTGTTGGGTTGGATGCCTGTAGTCCAAGCTACTTGGGAAGAGGGAAGAAAATTGCTTAAGCCCAAGAGTTTGAGGTTGCTGTGAGCTGTGATGCCATAGTACTCTACCGAGAGTGACATAGTAAGATTCTGTCTCAAAAAAATAAAATAAAATACTGTTCTTCAGCAAGGAAAATAAAACAATATTTTACCCAGTATCTTTAGGGCCACCATTAGGGTCTTGAAAAACCATTTAAAATTATAGCAAGGAAAATATGCCCAGGGTCCATTAGACCCATATATACCCATATATATATATATATCCAAGTAGAGAAAAAGAGAAATTATTTGCAGAAATTATGGAGACAGCAATTTAATGATAAATAATCGAGATGTTTCATCTTTTTAGTAGAAAAACTAAAACTTTCTTTAACCACTTTTCCCTATGTGTCAGTTTTATCTTTTTCACCTTTTCTCTTATTTCCTTTAGCAAAAGATCAAGAAACATTTTCTTATTAATAAAATAATCATTCCAAATCATGGAAAAATCAATTTGGAAATTTGAGAAAACCATCATTGCCTGCATTTCCAAAAAGGGAAGCACAAATGTTAGGCACAAAATAAGAATTATTTTCCTTTCCCCTGCCTTAGAATATCCTCTCAAAAACTTACAGGTAGTAAAGTATTAGTATGAAGAAGAAATGAAAAAGATTCAAGCATATGATATCAAAGGGAGAATTTGTTGTTATAAGGACTCCTACACTGGTTCCTATGAAAACAGAATTCCAAGGGTGTTTTGGAACAACTTTCACCCAAGAAATTTAGCTTGAAGTTATTTTGGTAACTTAGGAGTTCATGGTATTCTCTACCATGTGCTGACTCCAAACTTCTGTTACCAGGAGAGCAGATTTGAAAGCCAGAATATTAGTACAGTAACTTTAAAATCATTTCAAACTGCACCAGAGGCACATGGACCAACAAGGCTTAGGTTCAGCCTGATTCTCATATTTTACCTTATCATCTGCAGTCGGGGTTGAAACGGCTTTTGTCATTCTAAGTGGTAAAGCGATGCCAGCACAGAATGTGACAATTCATTTTCTCTCTTTCTATTTACAATTTAGGGTGGCATCACAGAAAAATAATTAATTGAACTGCCCAGAGAACGAATAAATCACAAACTCAATATGCTGCTTAGGATTTGCAGCTCATTTCTGCAGCGCTTCTGTGCAGTACAGCTAACATATGAGGTTGCTAAGCTCTTCCGACATGTCTCCCAGTCTCCGTAACCCCTTGCAAGGTTATGGGAGTGAAATATAATAGAGATCGTGGTGTATTACAATCACACATGTTCCAAGTCAGTAACTATGAGAACAGAACACACAACCGTAACAAAACTGACGCAGCGTTCCTCACATGGGGAAGTGATAAGGGAGCTAAAAGGACCATTCTTAATAACCATTCAATACGTCTAAAAGTAATTTTTTGTCCAGCCTCAAAAAACTAAAATATACTGGATCTAAATGTATTAGCAATACTAGTATTACTTGGTTATTAAAAAACAGTAAAATATACATACAAAAATTCTGTCCCTTGAATGTCAAGCTTCCAGTTAATTAAATTACCACCAATGACCTATTGGCTATTGTGACTCCTATTGCCTATGCGTAGAGCATGCATGCCTACCAGGAGATTCGTGGTGTTTCCTTTCCCAGATATTCTTCACCTAGGAAAGTAATACAAATCAAAACAAGAAGTTTAGATCTATCCACCATACCAACTTTCCAGGTCTTTTTATCCCTTCTTGTTAAGAGATTCAGAGGCCATTCCTTGGTAGTAATATAGTCTACCTAATATGGTAAATTACCTTCAGATGAGATTGAAATCAAAGTTAAATGAATACACTTTGGAGACTATTAGAATAACAATTTATCACATAGTCTCAAATACATGTAATCAACCATTACCAACTTGTCAAGCTACCATATTATGCACAAACTAGTTAAGTGAGAAATAACTCCAGTAGAATCCTTGTTTAAATTCTAAACCAGGTGAGCCATGCAATCCAGACCCACTGTCTTGAATTCCTCTTGATCAATTGCAATTCAGCTGCTGTTTATCAGCAATAAAAAGTGAACAATGACATCAACCACTGAACTTAAAGCTAAAAGCCTTGTTAGAGAGTTAGCTGTTTTATAGGTCTGACAAATTATTTACAACTACTGCATCCAGAGAAACCTTGTGGCAGGGACTGTGAAGTAGACTAGGTTTTGCCAGATTCCAGATCTGAAAAAAATTCCATTATCCCGGAAATTTAGCAATCTTTAGAGAGTAGAAAAAATTCATCAGGAGAATTTCATACTCACAAGGCAAAATGCATTCACAGGCGATAGCAATTAGCTCCTTTTTAGCTATAGTCAAAGAATTTCAACAGTTGGTATGTTGTGAAAACTTGTAATGTCAGTTTTCATACAGGTAAGTGTCAACATGTACTATATTAATGAGTGGATTTTTCTTTTCTCAATTAATGCTGGGCTGCCTTTTATTTAAATCCTTCTATTTAATCAATGATCCTCACCATAAAAAAAAAAAACTTTGAAACAATGAATGGTATTACAGTTATAATTCTTCATCAAGAATGCACGATGACATATGACATAAGTGAATAAAGTGTCAGCCATGCTAACGAAAGCTGTGGAACCAGGCTTAAAGGTTGATGGATAATTGAGTCTTATTTAAAGCATAATTAATTTGTCACCTTCTCGAAGATTTGATATAAATTCTTCTAAACCCCTGCTACTGATTAGCTTCCTGATACACAAGGTTAAACTAATTCCAACAAAATCTATACATCTAAAATTGGACATCCTAAATATCTTATTGCTAACTCAAGTCAGAAAGAAATTTTAGAAAAAAAAAATTATCACATTTAACAGATATAGATCATCTCCCACCTATGACACCTGTATAAGACAGACACTATTTTTACTGTTTTTCCTAATTACAGAGTATGAATTTGGAAAATAATTTAAAAATGAGAAATTTCTTAAAAGAATGAGGTAAACCTATGACTTTGTCTCATTTAACCAAGATAAATGGAAAGGAAAAGGCACCTCTTAAGTCCCCACTTCTGGAGTGACATGTTACCTGGACTGTCTTTTCTTTCCTTCTTCAGAAACTCGGATTTTTTGCTTAAGGACAACTGGCTGAATCTGAAAGTAGAATTCATTTGATGGTAAAGGCTTGCTAAGGATGAGGCTGGAACATGACCTTTGTCCCCACATTACTCAGAAAAAAGAAAATTGTGTCCTTCAGAAATATTGACTGCATCTATTCCTGGCAGGTGCCATTACTATGTAAAGATGTAGTATAGTGCGGTATGGTAAATAGGGAACTCTAACTGCGGAAGCACAACAATGTCAGGCACATTCTGGAACCTGTAGTGTCTAATTACTCTTGTGTTTACATTTCCATGGACAAAATGGACAGAATAATGCTACAGACATAGGAGTGAGTTAAGGAGTGACACATCATGTTGACCAAGAAACACTTGGTAAATACTTGCCTGCTTTTTTAATTACAGGGAATTTAATACATAGCACAACAAATAGATAAGAAACTTACAATCTTAATCACTATTTGAAGAATTAAGTAAAACATAAACTCCAAAAGGGGTATTTAATAGCCAATAGTACTTTAAAAAATAACCACATTAAATTGAAACCTGCAAGACAATATCTATAGTGACCATGTGGGCTAAAGGCTTTGGTCTTATGATGACTTCATGATTGATGGCCATAAAACATAACCTTTTAAAATTCAAAATAAGGAAAAGGCACGAGAGAGAAAAGTAAGCATCTGACAATTTAAGGTAGTAATTTTTAAAAAGAAATCTATGTAGGAATCTCAAAATCCAGATAGTAGCGTGGTGCCTGTGGCTCAGTGGGGAGGGCACCAGCACCATATATACCGGTGGCAGCTTGGAACTTGGCCCCAGCCAGCTAAGACAGCAATGACAACTGCAACAACAAAGAAAAAAGCTGGGCATTGTGATGGTGCCTGTGGTCCCAGCTGCTCAGAAGGCTGAAGCAGGAGAATTGCTTAAGCCCAAGAGTTGGAGGTTGCTGTGAGCTGTGATGCCACAGCACTCTACTGAGGGTGACAAAGTGAGACTCTGTCTCAAACAACAACAACAAAAAAAAAAACCAAACCAGATATTAAACTTACAAAGGTATCCAGTGGTTTAATTCAATTAAAACAGTTTTTAGGGGTCATGCTTCTCTGATTTTGTCCCTGGCCTAGATGACCATACATATATATGTGTTATACTGCTTCCCATCAGAGCGATTCTGATGCCCTTCTCACTATCAATTATTTTCATTTCTTTGAGAATCAGGTCTCATATTTATTTTTCAGAGCATGGAAACTTTTCTCAGTTAAAATTGAGAAACATAATACAGGGTGGCCACATACTTTACAGCCACCCTGTATGTACAGTGGGCTCAGTTTTGGCAAGCAGGGACTCTGGAACCCCCTTCAGTTAGTTTTCCTCAGCTCAGAATGGCACATGAGGCATGTATGTTGAATTCTCGTCGTCCAAGAGACTCTTGTCTTAGGACTTATTTACCTGAAAAGCACCAAAAATAATGTGGATGGTAGAAATACATACACACCACACATACACACTTATACGGTCTTTCATCCTAATTTCATTTTATAGATGAAGAAAGTTAAAGATTAAAGAGTCAAACAGTATTTAAAAGTGACATATCTAATTATCAATAATGAGAGAGAGACAGAAAGCGAAAGAAAATAATGTGCATAGAATGCTTGTAATATTAGCAGGCACTGTGCTTACGTGAGCAGCCTAAGACTCAGAATGGAACTCTTTTTGTTACTCCGAGGAACAAGGTAAATGGACGGGAGATCAAAATAGTTAGTTGACTGGGCTCCTAGAAGCATGCACAAGTCAAGGGAAAAGAGAGAAAATACTAGGGAACTGCTACGTGACAAAAGATCGTTTACACCGATCCCCACATGGGTTAGCTACGTTTGTTCCTGAAGTTTGTGTTCGCATTTGACAAATGATGAGAGGGATAGAGGCCGAGCATCATACTCATTACCAGGACCACATCCTGCACAGGCCCAGAGTCTCATTTTCCTTGCTGCCTCAGCAAGAACACTTGAGACTCTCAAACATCAAAGCACTTATTAACAACAAAAACATCATATGCTCCAACAGAGGACACGCAGAACATTGTCGTCTCTTATTCTATAAATATTCTAGCTACAAAATTCAGCTCTGAAACAGATCACAAGGTTTTATCTCAAATCACATTGTTTATGAATCCTCTTAAATGAAGTGGAAAAATTGAACCAATAAGGAACAAAAGGCACATACTATTATACAGGCATAAAGATAGGTGAGTTCGTCAACACTGTCTAGTTTAAATAAACTGAAATGAGAGCAGCTAAGGTAAATCTCATGGTCGAAGCCTGTCTCAGGCAGTATTAGATTAGAACAGTGTTTCTTAAATTGTATTGTAGATAAGTATCAACTGGGGATCTTGTTAAAATGCAGATTCTGATTCAGTAGACTTGGCTGGAGACTAAGAGTCTCCATTTCTGGCAGGCAGGCCCCCAGGTGATGCTGATGCTACAGTTTTGCAGGCCACACTTTAAGTAGCAAGGGAATTGACCGCCATTCCCTGGGAAATGAACATAAGCACTCGGCCTCCACCCCTCACCGGGATGGCGGTGTTAAATTTTCATGGTTAATTTTTCACTTTGCTAAATTCTCTAACTTAACAAACCTGAGTTCTGCGAAAATGTAAGTATCCCTAGGAGGAATAACTCAGTACGCTCTTGAGAGTGAAGGACATTTGATCTTACCATTTAGATTCCATTATTTTGACCGACAAGACATTTTTACTTCATGTTAATATGCCTACAAAATCGTTTAGACCAGATCAGATAAGCATTAAAGAGTTTTCATATTTTTCAGAATCAGCTTCACTTACCCAAGTTGACTTCCTTATCAATTTTTCATACATGACATCAAAACATATTAATTTTACTTTCACTGAAATTATTTTCTGTTAATTACTTTCCATGCAAATTTTACCAATTGTATTTTTTTCTAGCCCGTATCAAATGTTACCATTATGAATTTTCTTTGGTGGCTGTTATTGCAACACATCCAGATTTTCTGGGGTAAAATTTTACAATTCTAAACATGGTCTATATTATTTGATTCTTCTGGAAACTTTGTAATGTGCTGTTTTAGCTGTTGTCAAGAACTTACTTGTATTGATTAATTTGTGCACAAACATGAACTTTATAAAAGAAAGAAAGTTCTTATATTTCAGAACAAATGACCTGAGATAGAAAAGGCATTGGATCTGGGTACACAATAGGGTCATCTTGGATGAGTTTTGAGGAGAAAAAGGCTTTTGTGATGAAAGAATGAGTTCTCAGAGTATGTAGGACGGGGGAAGCCTAGCAGAAGAAACAAAAATGTCAGAGAAAAATGAAATATATTGGAATGAAGAAAATATTCAAAAATACTTACTATCCAATAAAACATTAACAGTTACTCTACCTAGGGTGTTGATAAGTGAAATCTATTATTTGTCCATCTTGTAGTGTACTGATTCTTTTCAGATATTTTCCTCCCTTTCCTATAATAACCCCTATGTATTTAAGAAGGGCTATTGGAATTTTATAAACAAGACCAAAGATCCTGTTAACAACAACAAAAAAACCCTCATAATTTCACATCCACAATGATGTTATTTGTGAGTTTTGCTTGCAGTCCATAAAATACAAAATGGAACTTTCAATTTCTATTCTTTAATAAACTATAATCAGGGGATTAATCTTGAGACCTAACTAAAGAGCCTATGACAACAATGATCATCCTTTTTTGCTACTATTCCCCAGTCAATGGCCTGTAGGAAAAATTTGAAAATGGATCAGTGTATACTCTATTTCGAATTAAAAAAAATTGTCTATGGGATGTATATAGTCTCTCTACATTTCTGATTTCTGTTTATGTTCTCTTCAGAACAGATCTTTTTGGATTTAGATTAAATAAGGAAGTCAAAATAACTAAGTGCTTTCTCATAGAATCTTGCATTTTCAAAAAAATAAAATTTTGCGAATTCATAAAACGTATGTATTCAAATTAGTGATCGCCTGTTTCCTTTTTTCTCCTCCCCTTAGATTTTATATCTCTCTATCCCACATGGCCATAACATATCATACGTACATGGCCATAACCTAGCAAATTGCATATATTTGTGATATTTCAAGGAGGTACAGACATGATTTGATGAGTAGATGATATGCTTAAGAAAAGCTCTCACATCTTCTGTGACCACAGGGTTTTCTGTCACAGAGAACACATATCCTAATCTAACGAATAGCATTAGCTCAATAGGTACATTTTCATAAGCTCACACTCATTTTCTATCCTAGAATATGAGTAGTAAATTAATGCCAGATTTTATTTTTTTTCTCAAAGGCGCAACATGAGAGCAAATGACTATTTTTCTATCAAAGCTCTTTCAAGAAATCAGTTTTACAACTTCTTCAGACATGTTCAGTATGGTACTCCATTATAAGGCAGGTTTTATATCTCTAAACAATGAGTTTAAAAACAAATTCTGGAGTAAGCTTAAAATGCTATGGAAATTAAAAGTATAAAAAAACTGTTTTAAAAGGTATAAAATGATCACAAAAATGTAATTGATAACATTTCTCGATCAGGGCATGCTAAGAGATCAACCTCTGACATCCTATAGATATTGGAATAATGTGTATTGCCAAAGTTACTACAAATTTTTAAGAGATCGAGCGCCATACATTTCACTTAAAGGAATCTGTTAAACTTATTTGCATTTTGGTATATTTCAAACATGTTTAGAGTTTCTTAATTACTTGCCCTGATTTGTTTATGCTTCTTTCCAAGTATGACTATAAAGAAAATCAACAGTACTTGAGTGTTTGAGAAAAAAAAGAAAGACTGGAAATTTATCAAGAAGATCATGTCCGGTATTTCTATGTGAAAGGTCTAGTCATAAATCAGGCAACATTTCTATGTTAAATTAAAAAAAAAAAGAAAGACTGGAAAATTATCAGGAAGAGCATATCTGGTATTTCTGTGTGAAAGGTCTAGTCATAAATCAGGCAACATTTCTACGTTAAATTAAAATGGTGTTATCAATTGGTATTTCTTTGAGTGACATTTTGCCAAATAAAAACCAACAGTTAAGAAAAGTGGTGAAACCTTAGGACTTCTGATGGCTAGTTTATTCAGAACAAGAAAAGTATACAGAAGACTTTTAGTTAGAAATTTAGATACCTTCACACATACTGAGATCCTAGTCATCCAGCAGGTGGGCAATGGGCAAAGGATGTTTCAGGCTCAGATTCACAAAAACATGTCTAAGTGCAGCCCAATTGCTTCCTGATCCTGAAGCTTCACTTAGTCATTTGCAGTGAATTGGATCTGAAATGAATGGTCTAAATCATAGTTTAGGACTTGTTACATAGCATCAGGTAGTTAGTGTGGCTGGTGGAATTCTGGTCAATTTGTAATTGAGCATTTTATTACTGAAGTTTTAGTACTACCTAGGACACTTCTCATGTAAGTAATTATTTCCCACATTCTTCTGGTCTATCTGTTGATGCCACTCTCTGGATCCTCCTAGACATGAGGGCCTCCTAAGTTTCCAAGTGGCTGCTTTAAATATTTCAGCCAGCAGCAGCAGCTCTATGTTCTACAGTAGGGTCCCCTGTTCTTCTCTATGACCATGTAGGTCTGATAAAAGTAACCCATCAATACATCAAGTAAAATATGATATACCATTTTAGATGTCACATGCTAAGAGGGTGACTGACAACTTCACAACTGGAGTCCATTGTGTTGAAAAGTTTGGAAACCAGGCAAGGCAAGGATGGTTAAGAAAACCACATAATGTAAAAGGAGAAGAGGGAGCAATGAAGCAAGAGTAGATAGGAGGAAATTAAAAAGAGAGAGAAGGAGATGGAGTTAGAGAGAGACAGAGACAGACAGAGAGGGTGGGATGGAGGGATGGGGTGGGATAGGTTAGGGAATATATTAGTTAGCTCCAAATATTAGAGGGGTCATATTAGCCTCATTCTATTTCCTCTAAAGAGGTGAAACAAAGTCTAAGTGTGGAATTATAAAGAGGCAGAGTTCAATTGTCCAATAATTTTTATATAACTGACCCCTCCCCCTCTATCGCTGGAAATACCAAAACTGAGGCTGGGAAAAACTCTTAGAACCGCTTAGATGACCAGAAATGAGCCAGATGACTGCTTCTCACACTTTTAAATTTATCATCAAACACTTTGGGTATTAGAATGCAGATCTGATCCCACAGTTATGAGATGGGGTCTAAGAGCATGCATCTCTAACAAGCTCCTTATCGATGCTCACACTGCTTCTCTACAGACCATGCTTTGCGTAAATAGGGACTTCCTTGAGGCACCTTCTCACTGCAAATATTGAGTGTTTTCTCTGAGAGGTAGAGGAATAAAAGAAATAAGGAAAATCACAAGAGTCAGCTATACTACATGTTCAAATTTCATTGATAAAATAGCTAAACCATCCTGTCTTTTCAGCAGCAAAAAATAGCTGGAAAACAATCCTTCAGAGATAATAGCTTAAGCACTGGGATAATGATACTAAAATGCCTCGAATAAAATTGGCAGTAGTTTCAGATTCATACCCAGTGTAGACAGCTGCCAGGATCTTGAAAGTGAATGTAACCCCTAATATTGAAATTGGACCCTGCCAGCTAATAGCATGTTCACACAAGCCTGTGTTTAAGGGACAAAGATTAAAGATTGAAGAACTCCTCAATGAGACAAGGATCTGAATATGTTGTACCACTGGGCGGTGGTGGGAGTGGAATTACAAACCAGTACACTGAGCTGCTCTGTCTTCCTTTTGACCTTTGGACTCAAGCAAACCCAAAAAGGAAAAAGAATTGGCATCTCGCTTGCATCCCATGCTACTTTTAATCAGCTGCAAGATTTTGCTGCCCTTGAGAACACTGCTCCCTATTCTGTGCGAACAGCTTGACCAAGGGCCAGCTGAAGGGATGTCACTCGGTCAACAGGAAGTGAGTGTGGACAAAAGGTCCAAGTTTAGGAATGCCTCTCTGGATTTTATTTTGATACAGAACATAGTCAAACTCAGTTCTTGTGACCAAAGCCAGAATTTAAAAATGTGCTCGCAGGCTAACTCTGGTCTTTTTCATCCTTTATTTTTTCTTTTTCTTTTCTTCTTTCTTTCTTTTTTTTTTTTTTTCAATTTTAAAGACATAGTCCCTGATAATACAGTCATATGCAAGAACCCCACGGGAGGAAAAGCCAAAATTCAAGAAAGGAGTATGAGTTTCTTAATTAAATACATTTTCCCAGTTATATCTAAAATCTATTTCTTAACGTTTTTCTCACTAAAAATGGTTTCTTCTTAAGATGTTTGCGTCTGCTCTTTGTGGTCACAAGGAATCATTCTTAAGTAAAGGGAGTTGCTCAGCTTTTCCAGGTCTCAGTGTTGTGTGAAAGCAGTGCACAGCTGGCCTGAAAGAGCAGGATCGCCACTTAGCATCACCAGGAGCAACCGCCCTGCCTTCACCACTTCAGGCCTTCAGGCTGAACGCGATTAGTTTCTTTGAAATCTTTGCAGGTTTTGTAGCTAGACAGACTTGAGTTCAAGTCCCCTTTCTGCTACTTACTGCAAGTGATACATGAGCCTGAGTTTCCTCATCTTGAAGCTGGACATGATAATAGTTAGAAGGAATCAGATAACAAGAAAGAACAAGAAGTAAATGTATTGGAAAACCATATCAGAAAGCTCATAGGTTGTACTGGTTATTTATCAAAGATTGTGAACCATCCCCACTTTATAGTTCTGCTTCCAAAAAGATAGGATGGTTTAGCTATTTTATCAATGTGATATAAAAATGTAGTACAGCTGACCCTTTTATGATTTCCGTGCCTTTATGTTTAATGGGTGCAAAAATATAGAGTTAGATTCTATGTTTAATGGGTGCAAAAATATACAGTTAGATTCAATAAGCAATATCTGACAGAATAACAGAATGACTACAATCAACAATAAGTTTGGATATAATTTAAAATACTAAAAGTGTGGAATTGGGATAGTACTAACACAAAGAAATGATAACTGCCTGAAGTGATGGGTAGCCCAATTCCCCCGATTTGATTAATTCACATTATATGCCTTTATCAAAACATAACATGTACCCTATAGATACATGCAAGAACAATGTACCCATAATAATTAAAAAATTATTTAAAGAAATAATAAAGATCATATATGTAAAGCTTCTGAAGTCCAATAACCCATCAATGGTAGACTGATAACAGTATGTAGCTGTTGTAAGACTGTTGCCTTGTTAAATTCTCAGGAATCAAATTGATTCTCTTCCTAAGAATGAGAGGTGGTTTTTAATTACAATATCACTGCCCTAGCTAACATTGGGGATATCTAAAGAAGCTATTCTTGAATATTTGAATATTCATTCATGTGAACACTGCTTTCCAAACAAAACAGTCAACTATAAAGATGTAAAAATGTAAAAAAAAAATATCCAGAATATAGGAGATGAGACTAAAGAAACATGGAAAACAAGTATAACAAAAAGAGCTTTGGCAACAAACCCAAGTGAGTGTACACCTGCTGCACGGTGTCCAGCCCTAGATGCTCGGGAAATGAGGCAGGAGTCTTGAGAGGTAGTAGGGAGTGCTAGTTAGGAGAATGGACACTGGAGCTAGAAAGTCTGGATTTGAATTCAGATTCTGCCACTCACTGTGTGATGCAGGGGAAGGTGTTATTGTGCCTTGGTCTCCCCACTTGTAATACTGGGGTCATAGTTTTGCTTACTTCACAGGCCTCTCGTGAGGATTGAAGAAGTTACCATATGGACAACATCCACATCATTGCTAATCATCATAAGTGCTTTGAGCAATGACTCTGTGCCAACACTATTCTAACACCTATAATGTCACAAAAGAGAGAGGCACTAAGAAGGGCCACTG
Source organism: Perodicticus potto (assembly GCA_963574655.1). Lineage (NCBI taxonomy): Eukaryota > Metazoa > Chordata > Mammalia > Primates > Lorisidae > Perodicticus > Perodicticus potto. The sequence continues at coordinate 38,607 of CAUYRH010042751.1, read as the reverse complement.
CATTCTGAATCCAGAGGACCTGTGACAAGAAAATGGCATGGGAGAGCATCATCTATATGTGTCTATTCCTTTTGGCCTTCTTTTCCGCTCTGTATCCTTGGAATCTTCCCAGATTCCCCTTCCACCTAGTTCTTCCAGTAGGCAGGGCAGATGGGAAGCACTGGCAGAAGAATGAAAAATCAGAGGCAAAGGAGAAGTCAGGGTATTTCTTTCTCTTGCAAAGTCTCCTCTTGGACCTGGCTCCCACCAGGCACTCTTGCCATGGCTCTATTATGGCTTTTGTAGAATGGCTCCAACTTCTGGATTAGGGAATCCTACCTCCTCCCACTGTCCTCTAGACTTTCAAATACTAGCAGCTTCCTGTAACCCACCTCCCTCCACTCCCCTGCCCCCCTCCACTGCCCCACCTCCCTCCACTGCCCCACCTCCTTCCATTGCCCCTCAAGACCTAGATGTGCTAGTGTTTCCTGCCAGCCTAAACTCTGGGTCACTTCTCTACTTAGCTTCTTAGCTTTTTCATCTCTATGTAAACAATCTTTAGAAATTGCCTCAAGATGTTTCCATTTTCTGATTGGACCTGGGTTGTACAGCATTCTGGGTCTTGTCAAAGGGGTAAGACTGGGTGAACGGTGTGTCCAAGCTAGATTAAATAACTCTTGATCTTAAACTTTCAATAAAGAGGGTAACTATAGTATTTTTGGTAAATATGCAATGTCAGCTATATTAACCTTATGTATCTGGGTTGTTAACAAATTCCAGAGCTAGCATATCTGGAGTCAAATTCTGGCTCTGTCACTTACTGACTGTGTGACCTGAGCAAGTGATGCCTTTTCTTGCCTCAGTTTCCTCATCTGAAAAATGGGGATAATAATAGCACTAATGTTATAGTGAGAATAAATGAAGTAATCAACATTAGCAGTGAGAATGGAGTTGGACAGAAAGCATGTGCTTCATATTTTTAATTCCATTTATGAGTAGCAAACACATTTGTCAGCACAATTTGTGCATCATAAATTCATATCCTGGCACACCAGTTCAGAAAGAAAGTTGAGAGCCATTAAGAGAAAGATCATTGAAAAAATGACTTCTTTTCCTTTGGGTAGATACTCAGTAGTAGGAATGCTGGATCCTAAGTGAAATATATAAAGGATAAAAAAAAAAAAAACCACCACACATATTCATTTAACTGATGAGCGCACCTGTGCACAGAGGGAGGTAAAACTGAACAGGAATTAAGCAGGGGTTGGGGGAGACAGGAGATGGCCAAAACCTTACCAATGGGAACAGAAAACACTGCCTGGGTGATGGGCACTCTCACAATTATGGCTCAAGCATTATAAAGGTAATCCATGTGACCAAAAATATTTGTACCCCCGGGATACTTTTAAATTAAAAAAAAAATAAACCTACTAAGAGTGCAAACTTGGTGAGCCCTGGAGCTCTGGAGCCCTGGCTACAGGTATTATTGCTGCATTCCCAGCATCTACTATATGCCTGACTAGGTATAGAAGCCCTTATATGAGAAAGGGAACGAGCAGAGATTCAGTATCTACATTTTGTTGACTTCCAAAGTAGGAAAGACCAATAAAACTTAATTTTTGAACTATCGACAAAGTGTTAAAAATGACAGGAGAGAAATGTACTAGGAAGTATCAGATGGCTCATAGGATTATAATACCTAACTGTACACTGGATAAAGCTCTAGGTACTGAGGACACTGCAGTGAACAGTTTTGCCACCATGAAGTTTATGATAATCAGGGAAGCAAAAAATAATAAACTCCTTAATATAATTTAAAACATTAATGTAATAAAGGATGGAATGGAATAAAATAGAATGCCCAGGCAATAAAAAAATAATAAAGCAGGGAAAGAGTCTAAGAGAGTGACAGGGTGCTATTTTAGATAGTAAGTCAGAGTAGAGCCTCCTGAAGAGGTGACATTTGAGTGGACACCTCAACCCTGTAAGGGGCAACCCTTGTGACACCCAGTGAAAAGTATGCGATAGACAGTGAAAACAGTTAATATAGTCTTGACATGATCCTCCACCTTAGCAGGGAATGCATTGTGATGCATTCCAAATTTAGCTGTCTATGTATGATATAAGATTCTTTAACCTCACTGGATAGAATTAAACACTGAGTAACAACTAGAACTCTATGAGGAAATATTACATGTATCTTATAAAATCACAAAACAATCAACGCTTTTGATCTTTTGCTAAGAAGCAGCAGTAAAGCTTAACAAACCTTTGTTTTAACTTATGCAGACAGCATATCCATTTTCTGATCTGGAAGAACTAGCCCTCCTAAAGTGTTTATCAAATTAAACTACTTCTATTAACATGAAGATATATTCTAATTCTTCTCAGTTTAGGTTGGCTAAGCTTGTTTTGTACAAGTCTTGTACAACTTTTACTCAGCCTACTGTGCTCCTGGTATATACTTGTCTTATGGAAAAATGTCTTCTGCATGATAAGACAACTAAAAATCAGAATATCCCCTAAGTCTTGAAAATCAGTGCTATCCAGCAAAAGATATATAGTGCAAGCCAAACATGTAATTTAAATTTTCTAGAGAATGCATTCCAAAAGTAACATTAACTTTATTATATTTTATTTAGTTTAAGCTATCCAAAATACTGTCATTTCAACATGTAATCAGTTTTGAAATTATCAATGAAATAGTACATATTACTTTTTTAACAGTAGGTTTGTAATATTTGTGTGTGTTTTACCCTTGAGGCCTATACCAGTTGGGGCTAAGCACATTTCAAGAGCTCCAGTGCCACTTGTGAATCGTAGCTACTGTCCTCAGGTCTAGGTTTATAATGAATGTACCTCCTTAATATCCTGATGAGATTGCCAAATTTAGAAAATAAAAATATAGAATGGCCAGTTGAATTTGAATTTCAGGTGAACAATGAATAATACTGAAAACATACTTATTTATCTGACATCCAAATTTAACTGGAGGTCCTATATTTTATCTGGAGACTCTAAACGGAATAGAAGGGTCAGATTTTGGCCATGGAGTCACTAAATCACAGCAAAAGTTATCATCCAGTGTAAGAAAATGACCATATTAAGAATATCATCGTAAAGGTCTATTTTTTTTTTTTTTTATTTTTATTTTTTAATTAAATCATATCTGTGTACAATAATTCAGTCATGGGGTACAGTGTACGGGCTTCAGATACAATCAGAGATATTTTCATCAACCTGATTGTAATAGCATTCAAGAGACTTTCTCATCACTTTGTGAGAACAATTTTGATCCGTAGGTCTATTTAAATAAGAATAAGGCAGTTTGTGCTATATTGGGGGGTGGGGGGAAGGGGAATGAGGTCCAAGTCTGAGATTTCAGCAGCAAAATCTACCCCATAAAGCCACAATTGGTCTAGTTGACAGGAGGTGTGAAGGCAAAGCAAGAAATTTTCAGATTGAAACCAAATAGCAAAAGAGAGCTGCCAAACTGTTGGATCAGATTTGAATTCTTTCAGTCGACCTCTCGCAGCACTTTTGTAGGGGAATGGCATAGCACAGCGTGGTTTCAGACTGTCACCTTCACCTGAGGGTTCAGAGAAGTGTCTGAGGGGCCAGCGGGCCAAGGCCCAGGTCACCTCCACCCAAGCTTCCAACAGGGTGCTCCATATTTATTTGTTTCATCTATGTTGTGTCCATCTATAATATTATTTTATTAAATATCAAAGTTTAAAAATCACTGACATCTAAGAATTTTCCTAAACTTCATAATTCTGTAATAACATAGGAAGATTAAGCATATATGAATGCTATGTTTTCAAGTTATTTTTATGGCACAAACAGCAAGAAAAAAATAGTATTAATATCAAAGAAAAATAATGTCATTATCCTACTCCCCATACATACTATATTTTTATATTTGCTATCTTCTTCCAGTTTTTCCCCTCATGCATGTAAATTGTAATCATAGCACATGTGCATTTTATTCTCAATTTTTAACTAAATTTATATCATGAGAATTTTTTTTTTCTTTGAGACAGAGTCTTACTATCTCGCCCTCGGTAGAGTGCCGTGGCGTCAGAGCTCACAGCAACCTCCAACTCTAGGGCTTAAGTGATTCTCTAGCCTCAGCCTCTCAAGTAGCTGGGACTACAGGCACCTGCCACAATGCCTGGCAATTTTTTTTAAGGTCATTGTATAGCTGGCCTAGGCCGGTTTCGAACCCACCAGCCTCAGTGTATGTGGCTGATGCCATAACCTCTGCGCTGAGCCTATCATGAGAATTTTTTCAAGAAGCAGCATAGGCTTCACAATTACTGCTGTGTATTAGCATTCCATTTAATAAACGTATTTATTTTTTCCAGGAGGACTCTTTCCCCCAAATAACTTATGATCCAAATCTCTATCTCAAACCTGAATATCTTTTTCTAATCTCAGATCTGTATATTGTTCCACTTGGCATCTCTACTTGTTCATTCAGACCTCAAATGTAACAGCACTCAAAACAAAACTTTTGTGACTTTTCTAGTACTTTTTTTTCTTTTTGTACACTTTGTTTTTCAATGAATGGTCCAGGACAGTTGCTCAAGTCAGAAACCTACAAATCATTGTAGGATCCTTCCTGCTCACCTTATATCTTCCACCTATTCCTTCCATCACCTCCCCTCATTCCTTCCTCCAAGTTCCATCAGTGAACTTGGCTTTCTAACACTCTTTGAATCCCTTAATTAAATCTTTCCCATTCACATAGCCTGTACCCTCTTCAGCCCTCACGATTCCTCATTTATGTTCTATAGATGACTTCCTTTTTCTCTTGGGTAGTTTCTGTCTCAAGATCAGTCCCAGTAGTGTAAATGCTGAGGCAAGATGTCTACAGGATTTAAAACATGGACACAGTGCTTTCTAGAATGTTTGTACCAGTTTACATTACAAGTATCAATAGAAGGCATGGCAACTCTACTGCAGCATTGTAAGTTCATGCTAACATTAGGTTATGTTTTGTATTCTACTTTCTTCCAAATGGTTCATTATAATTTTGCTAATATTAAGCTACATTCACTTGCTTCCTACCTCTCTGTCTTCTTACTCCAGGCCCCCATCACCTTTGCCTACATAGGTAGTCCTATCATTCACAGGGTTTTTTTGTTTGTTTGTTTTTGTTTTTTAGTTTTGGTGAATGTTGTGATTCATTCCGTCTGGGAAAAGCAGATAATTTATTAGTTTAGACACAAAATTACAATGTCCTCTCTGCCACCTAGTGACACGCAATGTGGAAGCAGACACCTGTCTTCTGCAAATTACTAACTGTGAACAAGCTAGGCTATCTTACCAATTTTGAAGAATGAACAAAGAAAGTGGTATGAAATGTGTTGACAAGATGAAAATGGCCACTTAAAGAGAATTTCTGATTGACCCTGAAAATTATAAATGCTTTCATATTCTTTGAGCTAAAGTATTCATCTTGAATGAGGGCCTTCTTTTACTATGAAACAAGTCAGTAGGATATATCAATGAAAATTTATCAACAATAACATTTTTCTGTATATTTTCTAAGGTATTTTATTATCTGTATGTGTCCAGGCTTAAAGCTAGCTACTTTATCACTTAAACCAAGAAATGGAAGCAGCAGTTTGATAACCAAATGCCATGTTACAGGTAACTCATAAAATAATAGCTGTTCTATCTTGAGAGTTCAGAAGGAAATTCATTTCTAAGTACTTATAGAACCACATAGGAAAACTGGCTATTTTTTAGTACTTGTAAAATAAAGCACAAAGAATTTGAATTCTTGGAGTAAGGTTGCTACTAGCTACACTCAACGGCCTGTGCCTATCACAATGTCAGACACATAATGATCACTCAACACACACTTGTAAGTGCATGAATGAACGTCCTGCTCTCATAAAAAGAGGCCAGGGACATCTAAAACATGCAGGCATCACAAGTTACTTAGGCACAACAGAGCTTTTAGCTACCCGACCATGTTCTACAAGCCCTAATAGGATTGCAAAAGCTACCTGAATGGGTATTTAGAAAAGAACTGCAGCATGGGGAAGAATTTTTGAGGAAGAAGAAATCAGATTTAATGTCTCCATTAGGACTTAATTCACAGTATTTTGTATTTCAATAAATTTGGAACTGCCTTGACTTCTATGTGATTTTTTTCTCCTACCACAACTAGCCCCTGCAAGAATAGGAACTCAACCTACAAGGATGGTTAAGATGTTCACGTATTAATGCATTCATTGTTCTAAAATCTATTGAACAAAAATAATGACCTAATTGCTAACCTGATGTCTTCTTTGCATTTGCAAATCTTCTAAGGTATTTGACACTGTTGACCATTTCTTTTTAGAAATGCCACTCCTAGCTTTCATGACATTGCTCTCTTCCGACTTTTTCTGCTTGTCCTCATAAAGTCCCTCTCCATGGTCTTCTGCTATATGCCACCCTATTAAGTTCTCTTTAGGAAATTTTACCAAATGTTATGATACAGATCACCTGAATGCTTAGATCTCCATCGTCCTCAGTATATCATGAACTTAACCCATTTTTTTTTTAGTGAGACAGACTCACTTTTTCACCCTGGGTTGAGTGCCATTGCGTCACAGCTTACAACAACCTCAAATTCTTGGGCTCAAGTGATTCTCTTGCCTCAGCCTCCCTGGTTGCTGGGACTATAGATGCCCACCATCTTTTAGAGATGGAGTCTTGCTCTTGCTCAGGCTGGTCTTGAACTACGTAGCTCAGGCAATCCATCTGCCTTGTCCTGCCAGAGTGCTAGGATTACAGGCTACCACACCCGGCATCTGAACTAAGTACATTATTTTGTCAATTATAAACCCATCTTACTTTATTTTCCCCATCTCAGGTAAAACCATTATTATTGATGAAGTTGCCAAAGTCAAAACAAAAGCATCTTCCTCAATTTATCCCCTTCAAGTTGGTCTTAACTAGTGGTTTTCCAGGTTTTCCTGATTCTCATTTGTTTCCACTTCATCTTTGTTACTCTCAAAGCTCTGGTCCATGTCTTCCTCAACTCTCACATAGATAACTGAAATCTCTCCATTGACAGAACTCTCTTTCTATAAACAATCTATTCCATTAAAGGTCGACAATGTGCCCACCTATTACAACTACAATTTTCAGCATCACTTGGGGACCACGGATTCATGACCCTATTGCAACGTGGGGCTGATTACATATAAGTGGAAAGCTTTTGAACAAGGACACACTCAGCTGGCACTTGTCTTTTGCCCTTCAGCCTTCCTGCTCTTCCTGCCTGGAATGCAAATACATTGCTAAAGTGGAATAAGTCTGCAGCCACAAGGCAAAGGCATGAAGATAAAGGCAAACACCAAGGGTAGAGGAGTGCTAAGGCTCTAATGACAGAATCACCATACTGAACCTGGATTGCATATCTTCAGTCTCCTTCTGATGCTATGGAGGAAAATAGATGAAGACACTGTGTAGTCATTCTTTCAGTTACTAGCAAGTGAATGCAAGGGCAAGGACACGTCCTCCTAGCTTGTCTTCTTGCATCTAGCTTTCCTCCTCTTCTGTTGTTCCCAGTTTTTTTTGCCAGAATTGACTTTCTAAAGTATACCTCCGGCCACATAATTTCCTCTGCTTATAAACCTCTTCTTGGTTCCCATGGCCTTTATAACAATCCTTTTACTTGGCTTTTATGCAACATCCTTCACAGTAATAACTTTAGCTTATATTTCAAGTTCTCCCACTTACTCTTCCCATTCATGCAAGCACTGCACTTCAAAGCCACCAGAAAATGTCATGTACTTCCACAACTTTTTCTGCCATTGCTGTCCCAGGTAAATCTTTTCCTGCCATCTCTACAGGATAAACTTTCGTTCATATTTCAAAGTCAAGTTCAAATATCACCTTTCCTCTGAGCCTTTTCCAAACTTGGGGGAGAATTGACATCCTCATTTTTGTCTGAGAGCACTTTATTTATAGCACTATTGCATAGCAGTTAAGAGCATACATTTTGGAACTTCCTGGAATTAGGCTATATGGGCTGGAGGCTGAATGATCTTCAGCCCAGTGCCTGAATACTTGCAGGTGTAAAATGCTGATAACTTTAACACCCACATCACAGGGTCTTTGCAGGATTAAATAAGTTAAGACATGGAGTTACCATAGAAAGAGCTGACATGTAGAAAATACTCATTGACCATCAGATATTATTATTAGCTGTTATATTAATATTACTTTTTCAGCACGGTCCATTACTTCAGAAACATTATCTTTTTGTGTGTGTTGTGCATATGTACACATGTGTACGTATTGTACATTCACATGTGCACATGGTACCTGTCTTTCCTCCCCTAGAGCACGTGGGAACAATCAACATAGCCTCCCTATTTCTTATCCTCAGCATCAAGCACAGTGACTGTCCAAAAACACATACCTGACCAACACTGGAACAAATTAGTTTGAGCACCTGGTACTTGTAAATCTCATTCAATGTTTAATATTAGGCTACTACAGTTTATTCAAATGTGTCATGTATGTCAAATGAGATAACTACTACCAGTCCTCATCAAATACAAATAATTATTGGGAAGAAAACCACTGAGAGTAGCAGCCACCTACAAAGAAGCCTGAGTAACTTTAGGTTGCAAGATAAGTTCTCTTGCAGTAGATAAAATACAGGGAAGATCTAAAAGTGTTGGAAGGAAAGAAATACTGCCATTGCTACTCATTCAACACATTCAGATTCAGAGAACAATCCCTGACATTTTGCGGTATGTAATTAATCCTATCTTTCCCACTCCATGTATCCCCACGCTCCAGATGTTGTCCATCACAGCCTCCTCCCCCTTTAAACATGTCAGGCACTGGGCTAGGCCCCTGGAATATCAACATTAACAAGATTCTCAAGGCTGGAAAGAGAAGCCAAGGGCAGAGAATGCTTTATAAAGTAATGGATATCTTTCTATATCCCAAAGGCATGATTTTGACAAAGCAAGTTTTGGTTGTTGAATTTTGAGACCACATCTAGCATGTCATTCTTCCCAGACGTGGAAAAGCTTGACAGGGAGGAAAGTATAGAATGAAATCAGGAAAGGAAGAAGGTACATTTTTATAAACTTGAGTGTGGACCAGCAATACTTTATTTTAAAAAGAAGGCAATGAAATTAGGCAAAATACGTGGTGTCTCACAAAGGAAAATTGTACAGGAACCCTGCATACTTCTCTCACAAACTGCCTCCCCCCCCAAATGAAACCACCACAATACCAAAAAATGGAAGAAATCCTGGCAGGGTGATTAACAAATGACAGGTCACTTATCCATGTGAAAAAACAAAATGTGGCCAGGCATCACGGCTCTGTTAAGAACTCAAAAGTTTTTAAAGTGGAAGCGATTTGTACGATCGCTACTATGACCATAGAACATCCTAATCTCAGTTCCTAAAGTCTGGGTGGGGGCCAACTGGAATGGTTCAGCTCAGCTGCACAGATATCGTTCACAGAGGAAATAAAAAGGATTTTAAGCATTGGAGTCATTTCCTGTGGTTCTCAGCTCTTTGAGGAAAAAAAAAATCCTTTGGTCAGTGATATCTCCAGCTCAATTCCTGCAGCCGAGCTTAGAAAAATAACAATATCTGTTCCCTGAAACATTTTCCAATCGGACAAGTACAGTTTTCAACTCAAAACATTTAAGTCCAATAAAAGACTTTCCTTAGCCAGAGGGTTCTAGGAATACTAGCACCTTTTTAAGGTTCAGACTGCTCTCTAACGAGTTACATAAAAATCTGCAACCAGTGTAAATGTCAAATGAGACAAGATGTGTTCCGTGGAGAGAACTGTATAATCAAATCTCTACCAGCTCCTTTGGAACTGCGGCTAAGGGGTCTTGCTGAAAATAATAGGGCCCATTTATGACACACAGCACAAATGGTAATAGCAAGTTGCCTCTCAAGTGGAACCTTAGCAGCTTTGGAATGGTTACCTGCATGTGGTAAGAGCAGAAAAGCAGCACTTTCCAAATACATTCTCCAGCTAAGGACTTTTGGAACTGCTACAAGATTATAAAGAAAAGTTGGATTATTGGAATTCCCCTCTGCATATGCATGCATCCTAAATGCCAAAGCTGGAAGCCTAGTTGTACGCAGTACTGTTGCCAGACCACAGAATTTGAAATATTAGATGGCCTTTGTCCTGGATTAATTTAAAAGGAGCAATAAGTATTAGAGCTCTACCACCACTGCTGTTTGTTTTGTTTACTTTGTTTTTATTTCCCCTGTAGTCCTTGTTGTTAATTCTGAAGTCTTTGGATCAGTTTCTTCATGGAATGGGAACTAGATAGCAGACTTGATCAAATATCAAGTGGAAAATATAAATAAATGGAATTAGATTCATATTTTCACATCAAATCTTAAAGTTTTTAGATTATTTAAGTTTCCAGGAACATTTGTGACTAATTATACATTTTAATTATTAAGTTTAAGAAGGATTCATGCAATATTTACAGTCTCTAGGCAATAATTAATATCAGGTGAATCAAAATTTGCTCATTGCACTCATCCCCTGCTACCGTTAAAGAATAAATCATACGTTTTACTTTTTCAAATGCTCAGATCCAAAACTTAGAAATCAATGATGTATTTATTTACTAACTAACCTAATATAAAAATGACAGAGCCATCTTCCACTTGCTAAATAATCCTAACTATCTGATAAAAGACAAGGAAAGCAACCTTTCCATAATGTGGAGATGTTCCTATTTTTTTTTCTTTCTCTTTGACTTTTACTTTAGTAAACTTAAATTAATAGTTAGAAATGATTAAAAAAAAAAAAAGGAGGCTTTTTCTAACTATATGAAAAACACCAAATGTTTCTGAAACCAGAAAGGGATAAGTATTAATACCATAACATAAGACTTATAATTGCATGCAGATTTAAAACAAATGCCACTGGAAAGTCTTGCTTTTTACTGTCCAACTTCTGCTCTCCAAGGAATTTCAAACCCAGCAGCACAGTATCAGCAAAGTGACTCAGAACATGAACACAAGTGAAATTTCTGTTTTTAGTTAGTCTGTTGACACGCATGTTTTCATTCTTTTAAAGACACAATTCTAACCCTCACTTTTAAAGTCATAATGAGAAAATCCATTTGTTATTATTCATGTAAATGGTAAAGTGATTGGGTAGTATTGTCCCAATAAAGACAAAAAGGATATTATTCTTTATATCTAATGGTCCTATGAGTGAGGCCCGTAATTTTAATGTTTTTGTGCTAAATGTTCCAACTCTTCTACTCAGTTCCTCTTTATTACCAACAGCAGACACTGGCAAAGCTTTGGGGTGAGTTGAGGTCTTTTGACATGGGGTAGTTGACCAAGCATAGTGACTCACAAAGGCACCATCAACTACCAGGGGGAGTAAAAGCTGTTCTCTGCATATGTTATACTCTGAATATTAAAGTTGCATAAAACATTTCTGCACAGAACTAGTTTAATGTTTTCATCAATTCACATGTATGATTAGCATCATTGTTAAATTTGAGAGTCAAACTCATTTTTAAAAAGTTGATTCAAAAATCAACTTTTGACTTTAGTCTTCTCTTTGTATTGTCTTTCGCCAAAGTGAACTCAAATCTTTTCAAAATGAAATATTTGTAAAACATGCAGAGTAGATCTTAGCACATAATAGGCATTCAACAACTTATGGTGTCAAACTAGAAAAGTATATGGCATCAGTTAATAATTTTGGAAATAATCAACATTACAGGTTAAGCATCTCTAATCTGAAAACTCCAAATCTAAAATGCTACAAAATGCTTTTTGAGTTATTGACGTGATGTTCAAAGGTCAGGCTCAAAGGAAAGGTGTATTGGAGCATTTTGAGTATCAGATTTTCTGATTAGGGGTGCTCAACAGAAATCCAAATATTCCATGATCTAAAATCATCTAAAATCTGAAACATTTCTGGAGCCAACATTTTGGACGAGGGATACTAAACCTGTATCAAATGGTAAATTATTTGACATAGCAATAAAAGTCCATACCAAAGTGCCTTTACCATGACCTTAAATAGACAGAAAAGCCCCCATAAGGTAAGTAGAATTCAAATTTGCCTAAGAATCTATGGTTTAGAATGGAAGAAGGCTACAGGAAGGGGTGTGTTGGGGCATGAGTAGGAGCTGAGTAAGGACACACAGGTGGCATAAGCACAGTGTGTTGGAAGAGTAGAGTGACTGGCTTGCTCAGCGCCCAAGGCCCGTGTCGAAACAGAATAAAAATCACTGTGCGTCGATCCATGTTATGAATGGCCTTTAAAGCAATGGTGAGGAATTCAAACTGAATAAAGAACGAAATAACACATCACAGACAGCTTTAAGGAGGCAAGCAATGGGACTAAAGCACTGTTTAAGAAAGGAATGAATCTGCAAAAGAACCCCTAGTCCACATGCTGGTGACAAGAATGTGTATTTACTACAGCTGTGGGATAACCAGCTGCAATTTTATTCTAGTTTCTAATCAGAACCAAAATCACACGCACGATCACTTCTTGGTGCTACGTCTGTGAATTGAGAGTCTAAGATGTGCTTGCGCCTTTCATTATTCTATTCTTCCAGACGTGCTGTGCACAAGTGAATAGGAAGTGAATAAAAGTCTTTTTAATATTTTTGTGTGATGAAATGTATAATTTTCACTCTTGAGAAGCCCAGGGACTAAGTGGAACATGAAAAAGAAAAATCACTGTTTATATTGAGTTTGCAGAATGCTGGATACACTCTGGGCAGGCATAGCCAGTTGTATTAAGGGGTACAGAGGAAGGATACCTAAGTCAACTTGGGCTGGGGTGGAAGAGCAGGGAAAACGTTAGAGGCAAATAAGTTACCTCCTGCACAGCAAAGAGATGAAAGGCAGAGAGGGATGGCCTGTAAGAGATTAAGTGACCAGGCTACAAAGAAGGCAGATCTGAGTGGATGTTCCAGATCTACAACTTCACATTGTGGAAACAAGCAAGTTCCTTATCTCTCTCACTTAGACTCATAAAATAACCACGATAATTGTACCAATTTGAAAAAAAAAAAAAAGAAAAAACTACAATAATATACTGTCTATAAAACCCTGAGCATAAGAGTTTTGTGTACATGATAAATATTCAATAAATACTAGAAATTGTTAATAAATATATTAACGTGGGGGCTATGATGTTACCCAATAGCCAAAGGCAATAGCCAACAAAATGTTACTGCGAATGGCATGCATATAGTTGGGTATGGTGGGAAAGGTGGAAAGAGGTAAGAACTGACCAGGACCACATTCTGGCCATGCTGTTGGCTCATTGTACAATTGTAGGGGAGCTTTTCACATGGGCTACAATGTAACTATTCCTCCACATCCAGAATTGTGAATGAATCACACAATGGGAACAGGGCAGGAGCTCTGGGGTTAGATAGGAGAGGACGGGTCAGATCGTGAGAGACTTTACATTCTACACAAGTGGTTAGAAGTTTATCATTTTTGATATCACATTCCATATATTAGACGTCCACATTCTATAGATTAGAGCTCCATATGTTAGAAGTCCATTGAAATTGAATTTTAACGACAACCTACAACCTTAAGCTTTCTCATTGTTGCATAAATGAGTGTTTTCTTGTCACATTTCAATACTGTTAAATTGCGCTGATATGGCCCAAGTCTTTACAGGTGTTTTTCTAGATAGCACAATTAGTTTTTTTAAAAAAATAGAATGGACATTCAAAATCAATATCTCAATAACAAAAAATCTTTGTAGTCACTGTTCTGTGACCCTATTCTTTAAAGTCCTCAGCCATCTGAATGCATTATTTTTATAAAATTGTGGTCAGATGATAGTTACAGTTTAGCAATTTGCTTTCTTTGGTATCTTTCCATAGTTTAATCGAGAAATATCATTAGCCCTTATTTTCTTCTAGATCTTGGCTTTGCGGATATGGTAAAACATGCTTCTTCCCTCAGAGAAGTCACAGGCTGGGAAGGAAACAACTGGTAATTACATAGATTGAGCAAAAATACCTTCAGAACTCATCATACATCATCTTTTAACTTAGTATAGTAAAGCATATATAATTTTTCCCACTTAACACTATTTATAGCTAGCTTTCATGCTGTCTCAGAGTTTTAACAGTTATCTATACTAAACTTATAAAATATTGTATTGTTTTAATCAGAGTTTAGCCATCCCTTATTTGTGCATATTTAAGTTATTTCTATGTTTATAGTAACATAGGTCAAATATCATATTCACATATATATTATCTATGCCTAAAATAGGATTTCTTTAGAAAAAAATATATATAAATGAGTACAGTTGTTTAGAGGATATGGGAAGTTTAGTGACTCTTGAAGTATAGTCCTAAGTGGAGGGGGGGAGACAAACTTTGTTTTAATAAAGCCGATAGAAAAGGGCATCCCAATGTTATACTTCAAGTAACAAGAAAAAGAATAATAAACTATGTCCAAAGTTAGTAAAATAAAGGAAATAACAAAGAGCAAAGCAAAAAAAAAAAAAATAGAAATTAGAAAAACAATAGAAAAGATTAATAAAAACAAAGAGTTGTTTTTTTTAAAGGGATAAGCAAAATTGGCAAGCCTCTAGTTAGATTAACACCAACAACAAAAAGATCTTAAAGGACTACTGTGAGCAATTATGTACCAACAAACTGAATAGCCTGGAAGACATGGATAAATTACTAGACACATACAACCTACCAAGGTTGAACCATGAAGAAATAGAAACTCTCAACAGACAAATCCAAGTAAGGAGATTGCAACAGTAATAAAATGTCTCCGACCAAAGACAATCCCAGGACCTAATGGATTCTCTGCTTAATTTCACCAAATATTTAGAGAAGAACTAATATTAAATATTTTCAAACACTTTTCAAAAATGTGAAGCAGAGGGAACACTTCCAAATGCGTTTTATAAGGCCAGTACTACCCTCATGCCAAAGCCCCAGAGTGATATTATAGGAAAAAAAAAATGACCTTGATAAGCAAAAATGCAAAAGTTCCCAACAAAACACTAACAAGCTGAATTCCATAGCATGTTACAAAGATCATTCAACATGTTCAAGTGGGATTTATTCCTCCTCTGCAAACGTGATCCAACACACACGAAACTTTAAATGTGACATTCCACCTTAACAGAATGCAGGACGACAACCACGCGATCATCTTAACAGATGCTTAAAAAGCATTTAATAAACTTCAACATCCTTTCATAACAAAAGCGTTCAACAAATTAGCTATACAAGTAATGTACTTCAACACTGTAAAGGCCACATATTACAAATCCACAACTAATATCACATTCAATGATGAAAAATTGAAACCTTTTCTTCAAAGATCAGAATCAAGACAAGGATATCCACTTTTGCCACCTCTATTTAACATAGTACTGGAAGTCCTAGACAGATAAATTAGGCAACAGAAAGAAATAAAAGGCACCCATTGGAAAGGAATATGTAAAATTCTCCCTGTTTGTAAATGACATGATTTTAAGTATAGAATATGACAAAGCAGTGGTTATCAACCTTCCTAATGCCGTGGTCCTTTAACACAGTTCCTGTGGGGTTGAGAACTGCTGTGCTAAAGACTTCACACACATACACACAAAAACCTGTTAGAACCAATACGCAAATTCAGTAAAGTTTCAGAACACTGAATCATCATAAAAAAAAAAAAATTAGTGGTTTCTCAACACACTAACAACGAATATCCAAAGAAGAAAGAAAGAAAAATCCCAAGTACGATAGCTACAAAAACTAAAATACTTTGGAATACAATTAACCAAGGAGATGAGAAACCCATACATTGAAAACCCCAAAACACTGATAAAAGAAATTGAAGATACAAATAAGTGGAAAGGTATCTGATGTTTATTGATTGGAAGAATTAACATTGTTAAAATTAATTAGAATTAATATTTTAAAATGCCCATATCATGTGAAGCAATCTATAGGTTAAATGCAATTACTATCAAAATTCTAATAACATCTTTCACAGAAATAGAAAGAAAATATTAAAATTTGCATGGAATCACAAAAGATTCTGTCTAGCCAAATCAATTTAGAGCCCAAAAAAAAAAAAAAAAAAAAGAACAAGATGGAAAAGAAAGACAAATAAAAGCTGGAGGCAACATACCACCTTACTTCAAAATATACTACAAAGCTATAGGAATTCAGACAAAATGTTGCTAGCATCAAAACAGACATAGACCAATGGAACAGCATACACAGCCCAGAAATAAATGAAATTGATTTTTAACAAAGGTACAGAGAATACAAAATAGAGAAAGGACCGTCTCTTCGATAAATTATATTAAAACAAGTGGATACACACCTGCAGAAGAATGAAATTAGACTCTTATTTCCCACCATCTACAAAAATCAACTCAAAATGGATTGCAGGGCTGGGTCCAGTGGCTCATGCCTGTAATCCTAACACTCTGGGAGGTCAAGGCTGGTGGATTGCTGAAGCTCATGAGATCAAGACCAGCCTGAGCAAGAGTGCGACTCCATCTCTAAAAAAATAGCTGGGCATTGTGGCAGACACGTGTAGTCCCAGGTACTCAGAAGGCTGAGGCAAGAAGATAGCTTGAGCCTAAGAGTTTAAAGTTTTTGTGAGCTATGACTCCACGGCACTCTCCTGAGGGTGACAGAATGAGACTGTTTCAAAAAAAAAATATGGATTACAAATGCAAAGGGATGACCTCAAAATATATAACTACTAGAAGAAAACACAGCAGAAAATCTCCAGGACATTGGTCCGAGCAATGATTTTGCACACGATCCAAAACAGCACAGTCAACAAAAGCAACATTGTGCAAATAGTATCACATCATGCTAAAAAGCACAGCCAAGGAAATAGCCAACAGAGTGACGAGACGACCTATTAAATAGGAAAAAATATTTTCAAAATATACATCTGAAAATGGATTAATATGTAAGATATACATGTACAAGGAACTCAACAACTCATATCCCAATTTAAGAAATGGGCAAAAGATCTGGATAGACATTTCTCAAGAAAAAAGTGTGCAAATGGCCAACAAAATGGCATACGCAAAAATGCTCAACATCACTAACCATTAGAGGTAAGAGCACAATAAAGTATCACCTCACACCTGTTAGAATGCCTATTTGATAAAAGATGAAACATATGTATTGACAAGGATATGGGGGAAGGGAACCCTGGCATATGCTTGCTAAGAATGTAAATTAGTACATCCATTAAGGGAAGCAGTAAAGAAGCTTCTCAAAAAATTAAAAATAGAACTACCATATGATCCAGCAATCCCACCCACTACTGGGTACATATTGGAAGGAAATGGAATTAGTATGTCAGAGAGAAATTTGAACTTCCATGTTCATTGCGGCAGCACTCACAATCACCAGCATATGGAACCAACGTAAATAAATGTCCATCAGTGGATGAGAAGATAAAGAAAATGTGATGTATATGCACAATGGAATGCTATTCAGCCTTAGACAAGAAGGAAATCTTGTCATTTGGTTGAACCTGGCAATCTTTATGCCAAGTGAAATAAGCCAGGCACGGGGAAAAAGGCCACATGATCTCGTGTGTGGAATCCAAAAAAATGTGACCTCACAGGATCAGAGATTAGAATGACCAGGGGCTAGGAGAAAAAGGGATTGAGATAGATCCGTGAAAGAGTAAAACATTTCAATTAAATAAAAGGATTGTTAAAAATCAATACAGGACAAAAAGATTGATAAAAATCGAGAGATTATACAACATAGTGACTTTAGTTAATAACAATGTACTGTATTCTCAAAAATTGCTAAGAGTAGATTTTAAGTATTCTCACTACAAAACATGATAGGTAGATTATACATATGTTAAAAAGCTTAATTTGGCCATTCCACAACACATACATACTTCAAAATATCATGTTATACAAAATAAATAAATATAGTTTGTATTTATAAATTAAAACTGATAAATTAATTAGAAAAAAGGAAAAGAGGAATCCTTGATGCCTCCTAAATTAATGTTTTGATTGACTTCTCATAGACCGATCATCAATAATTTTTATTTTGGTTCCATGTTCAACAGATCCCAAAATCTTAAGGGCCTGCGCATTGTAAGTGAGCTGCTTCTTCCTGGACCAAGGACAAAGCCAAGTCCTCATGACACACATATTACCCAAGACGTCATTTCCCCTCCCTACTGCCTGGAACAGCTCAGACGTACGTGGGACCTGGGCAAAACATCAGTCCTGGTTCCTGGCTAGCGAAAGAGATGCATTTCCTCTGTAAACTTAGAGGCCAAGTTTGTATTTCTGGAGTGGATTTGAAGGTCATAGCCTTCCTATGTTTCCAAATGTGTGCAGTTAACTAATGAGGGCTGGGAATGCTGAATACAACCATCCACAAACTGTTTAGAAAACAAAGCCTAATAGAGCCCATTTGCTTCACAGAGCTTCAGATAATGCCTTAATTCCTGGTTAAATCCAAATGAGAAAGCACTTTATGTCTTTCCTGCTTATTTCTCATTAAAAAATAAAAAATACTCTTCTGGTTGTCAAAGCCAGTGGTTCCCACAGAGGAACAGAGATGCTATACCACATAGGATGTTATTGTTTCCAAGGCAGAGTACTTCATGAATACCTACTGAAAACAATCTTCACCTTGACAGGAAACAGGACAAAAACATCCATGGCCTGCCTGAGAATGACTTGATTTTGGTTACAAACAAGAAATGATCACCTTGCTGGCATGTTGCTTCCTACAAAAGTCCCATCAGCATAATTAATGCAGATGATGGAATTAAAGAAGTGAAATGATTTTCTCAATAGTCCCAATGAGCAGGATCTACCAGAGTGTCCAACCTGTGGCTCGTCGGCTAAACGTGGATGATTGGAGTCATCTTCATTTGCTCACAGATGGTGACAGATATCGTGAAAATTATGCATGGACCTTTTTTTCCTCAACAGTTCCCATTAGTGTTTGTATGTACTTAATGTGTGGCCCAAGGCAATTCTTATTCTTCCAACATGCAAAAGAAAAAGTAAAAGGTTGGACACCTCTGCATGCCAAGCCTGAGAAACATCACTCACAGAGCCAAAGTGAGAAAAAAATACAGTTAGAATCTAAACACTACAAAAACTCAGACTCAAATGTGGCAGGTAGATGTAGCGTGAGTTCACAGAAATAAAGCATAGGCATGAATATCGCTGTTGATAAAAACAGGACGGATGCCTAATGTTTCCTTAAAGCACACAGGAGAACGGGAGACCAGGCAACCTTTAGGTCAGAGAGACCAGAAGGCCGCGTGAGACAACAGGAGACTATGTGGACAGGAGAGGAACATTTTGAGAAACACCAAATTGCAAAAGGAAGAATCGGTCTTAGCAGATATGTGGCTGTTTTACTGCAAGAACTAAGTCATGGATAATTCAAAATATATATTTAAAAAAGTCTTTGTATTACCATTTATCATATCTTTAAAATACAAATAGAAAACAGCTGTTAATGTCTGGGTTCATCCATCAAGCTGATAATGACCCCAAAACATTCTCCATAACTAAGTGCAAGCTGTTGAAAGAAAAGAAGAGAGTCAGGGTAAGTAATTGGGATAGAGTGGCCTCTTCAGAGGTCTTAACCTTATCCCCCTGAGCAAACACGGAAGGCAAGCCAAACATAAATAAGACGAGAGAGGGCATTTTCTGTGAAGCTCTGCTGCACAGGCCCTTTAAGGAAGCACAGGCCTCCTTCTGAATCCAGAGAGTCTAAGACCAGTTATCAGCCACACTTTGTCTTCCTACCTCCACCCATACTTACGTGACCACATTCCCTCTTACAATTTATCAGACTTCGGCTCACTTTAAAGTTAACCCAGATAGAACACTAGACATTGGTCAATATAACAGGAGTATAAAATTGAAGTGAACAGAAAAATGATTTCAAAATATAAAAAAAAAAGGACTCTAAATGGAACAAAACGATCAAATTATTTTCAAAAGGAAGGTGCTTTCAGAGCACAATCTCTGTGTTTTCTATTTCTATATTTAGTAACAAACAGAACTAGTAGCCCTAATCCACACCACTTACAGTGGGATAGAAGTGGGTAAGAACTACTTTTCCTTCAAACTGTTCACTTTTATACACACTCAAAACATTGTGCTGATCTATGCTTGTCATTAATAACATCCAGGATCTTTTAATTCAAGTCTTCTCTGTGTGGATTATTTTATGGGAGAAAGAGGTGAACAGTGGACAGAGTTAGAATTGGGAGTGAGTCAGAACTACATATGGATGACCATAGGATGTTTGATATTTTTCGGCATCTCCGGGTTGTTACATCATGAATAAAATGGGGCTAATCATAATTCTCTTAGTTACTTGGTATCTATCCAACGATGGCAGAGGCATTGAAAGTTGGAGATTCACATGTCTTTACTGGCAGGCAGGTAGACAAGTGGGCTGGCGTAAGAAAATACAGGGTGGTTTAGGCTCTATTAAAAGATATTTTCATTATTATAGACAAACAATATTTCTCGGCTAGACAAATCTGCCTTTCTGATGAATTACAGGAATGCTCTAAGAAACTTCTACACTATAGTAAGCTGAACAACTACTTGATGGAGGCTGGGCTGCATAGCATATCAGTATAAATATATCTTCTGCCACCGAAACCACTGCTTACCATAATGCTGAAAACACACAGCTAGTCATGGACTCATTCTCTGTTTACTCTCTTGAACAGCTTTTCCCTCCTGGGCAAATGAACCAGGACGCCATTCCTAACCCTGCCCTTAGGAGTCATCTCCTTTTCATCCTTTGTTTTTGGTCTTGGTCCTCCGTCTGTTTTATTTTGCTCACAGATTGGTCGGTTGATAGGTTGAGGGGAGATAGGCTGAAGAGCTTACATTCTCCTTTTGGAAATTCAGACAGGAAACAAACAAACAAAAATGTTGGTAAATGCTAATAGATAGGGCTGACCTTGGATTCTATAAGGGACTGTAGGTTAATAGAAGCACCACAAGACTTTTTTTATGAAAACACATAAACAAATCTCTGGTTTGCCACAGAGGTTGATATTTTCACTAGTTTTTGTACCATACTGGCTTTGTACTTCTAAGAAGGTCACTTGGAAACTGGACCATCTTATCTGGAAAGACTACACTTTGTGTGACTTTTTTTTTTATTTCTCCAAGAGGAAACAGAGCCAAAGGAATGGCTGTAGACTAGTAACTTTTGAAGGATACAGAGAGTGACAAGGTAGGCTGAATTGGACACCCTATTAGGATGTAGTTAGTTGTATTAAAGTCTATATTAACAGGACATAACAGGTGGTAAACACAATGATGAAAAGTAGACACGTTATACTTTCATGCAGATTTCAAACATAGACATACTTTGTTAATGCTTGAACAAACTCTTGATAACTGTATCTGCAATGTTAATTCATTATTACTTGTGTTACATTGTTTCTCACAACAGCAGACAACCACAAAGAACCTGACAGCTACCTGAGGCAGTGCAACTTCCCCAGGACATCTTAGGTTTATGTAATACAGCAGCTGCTTAATTACAAGAACAATGGGGATTTCACTTGAAGATTTTTGAAAGAAAATTACATTTTATTAAATTAAACTCTTAGGTCAATATTTATATAACAGTTTCTAAAGCTCTCTTAGAATAAAAGTATTTCATAAATATTCTGCCACCATGATATACACAAATACACACAGAGAAAAGCCACAGACAGGTGCTGCTTAATGATGGAGATTCATCCAGAGAAATGCACTGTTAGACAATGTCCTAGTCATGCAAACATCATAGAGTGTACTTACAAAAACCTACATGGTATAACCTATTACACCAGGCTATGTGGCATAGCCTACCAGCTTTTAATATACAAATCTATATAGCACATTATTATACTATATTGTAACTCAGTGGTAAGTATTCGTAAATCTAAACTTCACTATACATAGAAAAGGCAAAGTAAAAATACAATACTGTGATCTCATTGGACCATTGTCATTTTGAAGTCTGTCATTGATTGAGATGTCATTATATGACACATTATATGACACATGACTGTATTAAAATTATTATTGTATATAATAAATATTACTATTATATATAAGAATTACATCTGTTTATATTTCACTTGGAGTTACTCTTACTTGGCTAAAACAGTGATTAGAAATTGAGGCAGACTGGGAAAAATTCTACTCTTCATATGGGAATTTGGCTTATTAAATTTTCCTCTTGTCAAGCTATTCTCAATTTCATAATATTTTTCTCTATGAAAAGATATAGTATTTTCCATAATTTCCTTCTATCTTATACATTAAATTAGGAATTTTTCTAATCCTAAACCCCTTGTCACTCAAAAAATCTCATGGTAGCCCTCAAGAAAATTTAAAGCCATAGTGTTTTAACATTACTTTGGTAAGAAGCCTCCAAATTCTAACTCATGTAATTTTCTTCTCTGCAAAAAGAAAAGAAAGGAAGGAAGGAAGGAAAGAAGGAAGGGAGGGAGGGAGGGAGGAAGGAAGGAAGGAAAAAAGGAAGGGGGTTTTGTGGCGGGCACCTTTAGTCCCAGCTACTTGGGAGGCTGGGGTAAGAGAATTGCTTAAGGCAAGAGTTGGAGGTTGCTGTGATCTGTGATGCCATGGCACTCTACTGAGGGTGACATAGTAAGACTCCGTCTCAAAAAGAAAAAGAAAAATTTTTTCCTTCATTCATTCCTTCAAAAAAAAAAGATATTTTTTTGTATATCTGTTATAGCAAAAGTATCCCAAAGATGTAAACTCCAAAGTACCTTAGATTTCTCATGAAAATTTGCCACATGATTTCATTGAGTGAATCTCCAATGTGGTTATTTTTTACATCGCCTCAAAACCCAAGGCCCATTATGTTCTTTGAAAGTTGTTTCCTCCACATCTTCTGTTTCAGCTTCTGCTCATCCCATAGTGGACAAGACTTGGGAATGTAAACCTCCGTGATATACATGGCTTAAGTTTCCTATTGCTTATTGAGAGAAATGGTAATCTCAAAAAGTGGCATAGAAAAGGTACTGCAAAGATACTTTATCATTACGGGTTTCCCCTCATTCAGGCTAATGTCATGTGAATGACCAATAGATCTATCCGAATGCCTAGCAGATAAAATAAACTGTCTTTTTCTTAAGAGAAATAGAAATTAAATGCAAATTTTGAATTTTTTTTCTGATTCCACAACATAGGGAGAAAACCATTAGCTTTAAAGATAATATTGCAGTCCTTATATTTCTAATATATTATGGATAAAAAAGACATTTGAGCCCAATTCTTGCCAATTACATGGTAAAAACAATGCAATCATTTTCAAACTCAATTGAAGTTTTTATATCATTTTTTGGTTTGTTATTAGATAGGTATGAGTTTTTTTCTTTTATACTCATACTCAAGTTCCTTTTTATTAAAGGAAAGAAAAGTAACCATTTTAATAGCAGTATAATTAATAAGTTGATAAAAACAATGGCTATTATCAAAAACTATCCATTATCCATGGCTTAAATATTATACGCTTTCACTATGATTTCAAAAACCAAGGAAGCAAGAATATGTAGGATTTTATCTCTTTTTACCTTCAAACTTGCAAAACAACATTACAGAGTGAACAGAATAACAAAGAGTGAACAAAGGTGCATTTTTTTCCCCAGAACCTATCCAAGTCAATTAGAATGAATTCACTGCCTGGTCCTGTGTTGGAATGAACTTTGTTTTCTCTAAGGCATCAGCTGTATAAGCCCTGAAAAATCCTGAGGACTATCATATAGTCAACACCAAAATATATGAAGGAAATATCCCTTAAGTGCTTGTACTTTTTGCTATTAACAAAGCCAGGCTCAGTAAACACATGTCAATACATGAAACACTCCTTTCTTAAACTTAAAATGTACTCTGAATTGCATTCAATTATGCCAGATAGGTAGGCACTCTAGACACCATGGTTCCTATAAGAAGAAATTCAATTCCAAGGCTGTAGAAACATTCACCTCATGTATGTGCCAGCCACATGACCATTATGGTTTTCCTGTAATTTTGAAAATATTTTTTGTATTGTAATCATAAACAACCTTATCCAACAGTTAAGAAACAGATGTTTAGAGTTGTTATGTAACTTGTTTAAGAAAATTATGAATATTCCTTAGAAATTTTCTTGGTATAGACTTCAACTGGAAAATCTAAGGACTGTCTCTTTTTATATTTGAAAGGTAAATTATTTATATGTCATTTCAAGTTACAAAATTTTAATAAACTGAGTACTCACACATACATAGCTCATATTTGTGCATTACACATTATATTTTCCATATTATTTTAAATAAGTACTAAATATTATGTCCCATATATTTATAAAATCTTTGATGAGAGAAAATAGGTAACTTCCAACCAGCAACGGGGATAACTGCACATTAATAAAATAAATACTTTAAGTTAAAAATGATTCCTTTAAAGAATAACTTGGGAAACACACGTATCTGTAAATCTTCAGCCCCCCCAGGTGTTTGTATGGGCCAACTGGATACATGGAGAGTCACACTTGTGCATTTCATTGATGCAACATCAAAGGCTCCCAAAGACATATGCAGGGTGCCTGGAACCTACATAACTGCTCAGCACCATCCTGTATCCTCAGTACCTTGGCAATAGAAAATAAGTGCCCCCTAGATCCTGAGGCATTTATAATCCAGAAGAAGGGCACAATTAATTATATAACATGAGGGAAGTAATAGCAAAAATACTATCTTAACTCACAGATAGTGCCCAAAGGAGGCGGAATTGTAAAGTATTTGCACAGATTGGGAAGAGCCCCTAGGACTTCTCGAGAAGGCGACTTTGGGAAGAAATCATTGACATTGACCAGTAAGGGCAAGAAGAGAAAGCATTTTACATGTATTGATAAAAGTCAAATTCTAAAAATAGGGAATTGAAAGACAGAAGCAGGGAAGCAAGCAGACTATCTGGACAGAAAAGTTTCTGTTTAGTTACAGGCCATAGAATAATAAAGGCTACCTTCACATTATGGGTGAAAGTCAGATAACTCCATTATTTTTTTAAACCATTTGAGATTCCATAATAATTATTTCAAACTTTTTCCCAACTAAATAATATTATTTCTGCATTCACAAAAGCATTAGGGAGGTAGGTTGTAGTACTAAATGCTATCAAATACAAATTTAGGCTTAAAACAGGAATATTGCCTGTCACATGCATATTTAATGTCTCTGGATAGTTTTGCCTGACATGTCTGAGTGATTACGAGCAAATGCTAAGTAAATAAATAGCCAAAAACACCGTGGAATAACACAAGGCTAAATGACGCCCCAAAATATAGTAAGTACCTATTTTCTTTTACATTTATTTCAAGTCTAAGTTAACACAGAAAAAAAATAAAATAATCCTCTTAAATATTCAATATCCTGAATAATAACAACTTTGGAAGAATAATTTTTAGCAGAAGAACTGTCTACAGTTTCAGCTGTCTGGTTGCATTTTATACAACAAATTGAGACCATTTACCATCAACGTTGATATTCTTTCCTAACTCTAAGGCCATAAACATTGCCATTTTTCTCAAAAGAGTCCCACAGTGAAAATTCAGTGTTCAAGGTACCTACTGGACAACTCTGAGTAAATGTGATGGACTGATTAAATGTAGCAACGTCCCTGCATAATAAATTAGCCTTTTCTGAAATGAAAACAAAAACCACTATCAATACCAAATGGAGCAAACATATAAGTTTATATGTTGATCACTTATGTGTAGTAGCAAAATTTATACCAGAATAGAGAAGAGAAAAGTTCACAAAAGACATTTAGGAAAATATCACACACTTTATGTTCCAAAGTGAAATGTGGTCGTCTAAAATACAAATGTTCTCAACTTCTTTTCTTTTCCTTCTTTTTTTTTTTTTGATAACCTAATCCCATTACTTGAAAATTGAATAAATGTGTTTTTCAGGCCATTTTTCTCCTCACAAGCTTCTTGCTCAATAGACTGTGAGCCCACCTGGTGGAGGCCCCTATTCCTCTGAAAATGTAATCTTCAGACTCATAAATTTCACAGAACATTTATTTTAGTTTGCTCTGCTTTCAGAAAATGAAGGTACTAGATTAGAGGGTTTCCACGGTGCTGATTGCTTCCTTTGCTTTCTTTGTTTCCACGTGGACCAGTTCAGAGTAGGTATCTACCAGAATTAAACAGTTCCACTTACACACACACATTCCACCCCGGGGGCATGTCAGTGTCACTTGTTAGGACTGACCCATACGTAGCAGCTACCTCATACTCTGTAACGACTCCACCTAAAACTTTTGCAAAATATAATATCCACCTCCCACGTTCATGGGGCTTAATATAGAAAGCTGTACTTTCCTCACGTGCTATATAAATATTCCCTGTTAGTGTACAAGGGAGAAAACTAAACAATGAAATCAAAAATCATCCAAATGCATGACCTAATATATATTCACCTAGAAACACTTTTTAAAAATGTATAACATGGCAATGAATCTAGAACTGCTTGGATTCAGTCCAAGAACAATGTCTAACCCTTCCCTGAAACAATCTCAATGGGCTCCATCCCTCTCTATAAAACTGAGTATAATATGCAAAACTATTTCTCTTACAGAAAAAAATAATTTATTATTTGATTGAATAAAGAATAAATTCTATTCTTTATGGATTATTTCACAACTTTTGATAACTAGTCTTTTTAAGAGGCCAGTGAAACATCAAAGGTAACCTAAGCCTCATAAATATAATTTAACCAGACTGTGATAACAAAGGCAGAAGAGAGTATTTCCAACTCATTTCTAACATGAGCTGGTGTATTTGGCACACTTTAACTACTCTTACATCCTATGGCTAATAGGCATGGAAACTTCCTATGGAATACCCATTACTCATTCCTTCTGCTCTGAACACATGACCTGACAGAAAAAAATGGTGGTGGTAGGGCTGGGGCAGAAGAAAAGGAAAACCAACCATAAGAAGCAGGATATTGTGCAAACAAGACGTTCATTTCAGATTTACACCTTGTTTTCAACATTTTCTTTCATTTAATTTTCCTTAACCTTTAAAATCAGCAAACACATTAGACCCAGGAAAGAAAGAAACATGAGAAAAAATAAAACATACAAATACAGTACAAATCTCCGTGCCTTGTCCCACAGCTCTTGTTGGAGCACCAGACTGAACCATGGTCAGCGTCTTAGCACTCCCCTATGGACCTGTTGCCCACTTTGTTCAGCAATTTCTGGTCATTTTGGCTTGAGGGTGACTGTTTTATTTTTTTGTTGCCACATTATACAGTGTGAAAGCTGCCACCGTCACCACCCAAGAAAGAATAATCTTAAAAACAAGAGGTTACACTAAAAGAGTTCCTGATGGCCCTTCCGGAATGAAGAAGTGAGTGTGTTTATCAGGCCTGGCTCTTGTTCCTAACTCAGAGTGTGTGGGGAGGTGGGGAGAGGGATACGGGAGAAAACAAAGGCCTTTCTTTTAGATGCTAAAATAAAATTAGATTCTGTGGGTTTTATACACCAAGGCTGATTCTGATCCCTTTTCTTTTCCATTTCTAAGGAGACCAGTGCATGAACTTTTTCATACCTCACTAAACATTAACTTACATGGAACATGCTGCCTCTACAACAGCTCATGGGAAACTGGATTCATATTATATATCTAAAAAGAAAAATAAATAAATCCCTGACTTCATAATATTTAGTTTTAATTGCACAGCCTTCATTTGGAGACAAAGTTGCAAATGATTCAAAAGCAAGTGTTTGAGGGAAGACCAAGTTCAATTCATGTTCTCCAAGGATAGTCTCAGTGTTCTTTGTGATTGTGTTTAAAAAGCCATCACACATACCCTGTAACTTCTTTCTTTAAGAAAGCAATGATCAAGAAGAACTCATCTTCTGCCAATTGTTTCAAAAAGCAACGCATGGCATTCTCACCTAATGCTTTGCCATTTTCATCTGACATTATTTTATAAAAACTAAGAAACTTATAGACATGAGTTACTCCTGTTTCACAGAAAGGACAACCAAAATATAAACATAAATGATACCAGCTACATTTTTCCAAAATGTACTTTTCTTTTACTTGCCTGAAAACTCAATAGATTTGTAGAAATGTTAAGATAATAATAATAATGATACACATAATCCTGCCACATTAACACAAACATTTTTGTTTTGCTTAATACCACAAGTATTTTACACAAAAGTTAACAGGAGGCATAGTCAAACATTTCCATAGATTAACATTTCAATCATCACAAGATTCTGTGAGTGAGGCTCTGTTACTATTAATATCTTCAAGATGGTAAAACTAAGGCACAGCAAGGCTGAGGAATTTACCATAACGGTCCCAGAGTGAAGAGGAAACGTTTAAACCAGACACTGTGCTCTACCACAGTCATAAACATACTTACTGCCAAATATTTACATAGCGCCCTACTTAGTGTACACATTATTTTATAGGATTCTATATTGGTTAAACTTAATATAGTAAACATTTTACTGGTTTTTACATAGTCTAGTCCTTATGACTACCATTTTAATAGCTTCATGACAACTGTCTATGCTTCTTAAGCTAGAATTTAGATGTTTCCTACATTTTTTCCTAGTAGAGAGAAGGAGAGTGCTCAGAATTATGCACATATATATATTTTAGAAATGCATTTGAATAAAATATTTGGGACAATGTTCCCAACAGAATAACTAGTATCAACAGTGCGCCCTTTATTGCCCCTTCTGTACCAACTTGTTTAAAAGGCCCGACCAGTTGAGCCTGGTGCTGATGAAGAATGGATGGCCCAGTTTCACAGTAACCAGCCCCAGGTGACCTACATGCTACAGTGTTTGCTAAGTGAGTGGATATAATTTATGACTGCAAACTGCTTTAATTTGCATGTTTC
The DNA here is from genome assembly GCA_963574655.1 of Perodicticus potto. Classification (NCBI taxonomy): domain Eukaryota; kingdom Metazoa; phylum Chordata; class Mammalia; order Primates; family Lorisidae; genus Perodicticus; species Perodicticus potto. The sequence continues at coordinate 9,652 of CAUYRH010042751.1, read as the reverse complement.
CAATCATTAGCTAACTTACCCTGAGAACACTACTTCCCCTGTAGCTCTCTCATGTTTTAGTGTTTTGTTTTTTTTTCCTCCGACATCCCTTCTCCCACTGGGCCTGCAACAAGACTTCCTCCTTGTTCCTTTCTCAGTATGGTTTCTCCCCCACCTAAAATCTGCAATTTGGAATCTAACACCGACCAATCTTCATTTCACGATGGTCTACAGAGCCCTAGTATCATTCCCAGTTATGTCTCCACAAATATCTTTTGGATTAGTCACCTTTTATAATACTTCTCCTGCTTCATTTCTTGCGATTCTAATACACTTTTAGATACTTGTTTTAATTCTCTGTCTTATCAGTCCCATGAACTCACTGATGACCTCATAAGTCTCTCCTCACCTCAGCCACTTGTTCCCATGGTCATCAATAACAATTATACACAATGTTCCATAAATAAAATTGTTTCTTCCTAATTGGATCTACTTGTAACTATTTCTATGTTCATTTTCCTGAAAGGAAATACTCAAAATAAGACTAGGTATTATTAAAAATGTATTTTCCTAAATACATGACAAGTATAGTAGCATATTTCTGATCATGATTGTGTATTTTTAGGGCACTTCCCACATTATGTGCTTGATAAAGGCTGTGATTCAAAGTTACCACCACTCCCAGAGTCTAAATGCTGAGGACAAAGCTGGGCAAGTGGAGGTTTCTGAAGAATACAACTAAATGGCCACGTGATCACCCTCCCTTCTATTAGACTCAAGTCAAAAGGTCTAAGAGCCCCTCAACCTCCCATAGGGCCATCTTTAGCTGCTCTTATATTAGTGATTTCTTAGGTTGTTCCACAGTCTCATATTCCCTTTCTGCCTCCCCCTCCTTCCCTCCCTTAGTTCCCTCCTTTCTTCTCTCCTGTTTGCCTTCCTTCTTTGCTCTTCCTCTTCACTCCCTCCCTTACTCCTTATTTTCTTTCTGATATATTTATTTGTGCTTATTATGTTCAAAGCAGTGGTCCCCAAACTCCTTTTAAATTCATATCACTATGAATAAAACTATTTTGTAACAACAGACCCAATATTTACATATTTATTAAAAACATATGTATGTGTAAGATGGTACTAAGATATAAAATATTCAAAAAACATTGAAATAAAAACAGAGTGATAACAGTTTTAATATATTCTTCCAGTGCTCCCAGTACATTGTCTTGTATCTCTCTGCACACATCCTATTTTGGACATGAGTATTGTAGAGTATATGCCCCTGTTTTCATTATCTTTGGAAATCTCGGTAGGGAGAGAAAATTAAATAAGCCATTGCAAAGAATTGTGGGTAGGTCCTTTCTTCTTTCCACCACTATCCTTATCAGTGCATTTTTCCATTCCAGCTACCTGGGTAAAGTCTGAATTTCTTTCTCCTGGACGTGAATATGTCTTAGCTCATTTATTCCACCTTGGCTTTATACATTTCATTCTGCAAACAGAATCTACATATTTTCCTCTAACTATAGTTGTGGATTCTTTTGTTTCAGATACTTTTGTTTCAGTATCACATATATTTACTATCATATATATTAATCTACATATTTTCCTCTAATGGTTTGTGAATACTTCTGTTTTAGATATTTTTGTTTTACTATCACGTATATTAGGATATATATGGATCCTAATAAGAATATTAGAATTAGTTTCTTTGTGTTGATTTATTTTCAACTATAAATTGAACTTTTAGATGTCAGAGGCATGTTGTTGTCTCATAATATGTGCTGCATTTCTGGGTTTGAAGGACACATGAAAGATATCTTTATTAACTGCTGAATTGAAACTCATGACCATTACCCAAGCAGGTTAGGAGATATAAATGATTTTCTGAGTGTTTCTTCCTAAATCTTGCGCATTTTGTATCAGTGTGTGAAATAAGGGCAGTATTTAAAATGATGTTGGCTCTACCACACTTCTTGATTTCAGTATTGCAACAAAAACTGGTTTAGAAAAACAACAAATTACATATGTTATAAGAAGCATTCCAATTGTCCTGTAAGAACTGAATCATGCAAGAGAGAACGTATAGATTTTATAAATAATTCAATGCAACTTTTAAAAGACTATGAGATTCCCAGGCATGACCAAACATGAGCCACAGATATAGTCAAATGGCTTCAGAAATATTTCCAGGGGAGAAGGAAGCCTGAATTAATAAGATACCAAGTTTGAAATCCTGTGATTTCCTTTTTATAGCTGAAGCTTACATAGGCCCAACAGTAAATTCATTCTCAGTCAACCAACGTTGATAAAGTGTTAAAGAACAGAGAAATTAAAACGTGTTTTGCATGGGAAGTGTTCCCCAGAGTTCCTCATTTTTATATAGGAAATCAATTTGCATCACTGATAATATCATTCAAATCAGACGACCCAAAGTTGTAAGGAGGTAATTTAGTTTTATGATGAAGCAATTTGATACTTGTTCTGATTTGTGATTTTCATTTTGTTTGTTAATGAAAAAAATTAATGAGCAATGTTACTAGAAATACAACTCATCAAAGCACTGGCATTATTAAAGAGGTTTGCAATACGCTGTACATTGTTATCATCGTTCAGCTGATCCCTGGACCTCTGCTAAGGAGGATCCATCAATGAAACAGCACGGGCAAGAGCTCAGGGTACAAATTTCCTTACACATACCTTTGCACTGATTTGTGTTTTTGTCAAGAATTGCCTTTGTCGACACAATTTTTCCATACCTGAAAGAGAGAGAGAAAACAACCCCATGTTATTGTAACCCAATGAAGACACTGCAAATGCCCTAATGAACACCAGGGCACACACAATTGAGCATGGATAAACTAAGAAAACAAGTTCTGAATTCCCATTTCACACCTGAATGATCTCTTTTCACCAGTTCTTTATACCTCAGGAATGTGCTTCCCTATGTAAGTGGTGGATTGAGCCTTCAAATATAAACCTGTCAGGATGTCATAGGAGGTCAAAAGGGGACTGCCTGTGATGTGATCACAGTAAATTGCACCCTGTGGACTCATGGAAGAAAACGTGGACCCTGGTGCCAACCTGAACAGAGGGTTTGCATCCAGCTCTGACTCTTAGCTAGTGTTAGAACTTTCAAAACTTTCACGTGACTTCTGTAAGCCACAGTTTTTTCATCTGAAAAATGAAAAACTACATATATCGAATCTTCTGGTTTTCAATCAACTTTCATGTCTTTGAGAATCCAGGTATGGCATAACGCTCCAGGAGCAATGTAGCACAGTAGTTAAAAGGGTGTACTGTGACGCCAAATTGCCATGGCTCAAATCCTAATTCACCCTGGGTATGTCTGGTTGGCGCAGTTGGGCTTATATGTTTGCATCATTTCGCCATCTATAATGACAAAAGTATATTATTTAAATAGTAATTTTGATTATCATTTATTTGCAATGTTATCAATACAATCTACGATGAAGATAATATTGTCCTCCTTATTAATATGATTAATTATCATTAATCATTAATTATTATTATTAATTATATAAAATATTATTACTATTATTAACCCTCATTGTTGTGACGGTTAAGTAGGGTTTACCTATGGTGCTGAGGACAGTGGCTGACACAGAGTAAGTGCTCACTAAATGTTAGCTCTTCTTCCAATTAATCTCTCCCTGTGATCTGCTATATAAAAATGTTTCCAGTACTTGGCATTCTCTAAGGTGAATGAGAAGTGGAAGGGGATGAAGATTCTGTCCCAAATACTAGCTTCAAACGTGATTACTTAGACTGTCAAAATCTTTCAAGAAGAAATTTGTTAGGTAAAGTTATTTGCTAAAAGATAATTTACATTGTTATTTTTCATATTAGAAACTTGATTAACTCTCTTCTTACTGTATTTATTTATACAAATATTCCAAATGTCAAAGCATTTTGTATGTTTAATATTATCAAGATGTCTACTCCATACAAGTTCACGTTCTCCGTGAATTTCCAAACTCCTCTTTCCCATCCCCTAAAAACATTCTACGTCAAATTCTATTTCATCCCAAGAGTTTTTCTGTTGGGAAAATGACTAATGAAATATTATATGTGTATTTGAACCATCTCTTCACTAGACAGTGACTTATAGTACCCAATACTGTACCCATTAACTAGCTGTAATGTTTACTAGATTGGGGATATTCAGGCAAGTAAATATTTGCAAAATTGTATTTATCTAGAGTAATAGAAAAAAGGCAATAAAGGGAACTGTTGCTAAGACTTTTTCCTCACACAAAAGGAAATAATACAGTATGTGAGTGGCAGCAACCAGAAAAGGAAAAGAACTTAGAGCATTTATAACCACTTCACATCAGACAAAATCCTTCTGAATCTGTTTCTAAAGCCACACCTAAAATATTTACATTAAGTACCTTCTAAAATAAAATTTATTTGCTTCGAAGATGAAACTAAAATCTACGTACCTCAGAGTGAATTATATCTCACCTCACAATTGGACTGCTAACCTATCTTACCATAGCAATATTATAAAGATATTTTATACTTCATTAAATATATGTAAAAATGGCTATTATTTTTACAGCAAAAAAAATATTTTGGCAAGCAACTTATTTCTTTTAAAAAAATGACTTTATTTCCCAGAAAATATAATAATATTACAAAAATGGAAAATGTTTTTCTCACACACAGATATACACACACATAAAGCAAATTGTCCTATTTCCTGACCACTTCTTTTTACACTCTAGGAAAAATTTCCTACTGGTTTAGATTCACAAGACAGTGGAGTATAATTCAAAGCAATTGACACAGCCCCTAACTCTGACTGAAGTTCAAGGAATTTCATTCTTTGGCTCAGCTACAACATTGCATTAACAACTGTTTTGTGAGGCTAGAATATGCTTAAACAACAAGAGAAGGTACTTTAATGCGCCACTGGTTACAGTTCATGTCTGAACTCACAGGACCACAAACAGGTACTTTCTGGATGACTGGCGCTGTATCCTTCATGATCTCCAAAGTCAACAACTGATATAGGGAAATAAAGTTTAGACTTGTAAAAAAAAAAAATCACTAAACCACCATAAACACAAAAACCAATATAATATACCTGTGAAGAATGATATTAATTTTTCTTCCTGATATCTGAATCAAAATATATTATTACCATAGGCTAGAATAAGAACTGCTATAAACACTAAATCATATTGTTGACACACCTCGGATTTCTGAAGTTAAAGGTATTTCTAAATGTGTATCACCTCAGTTACTTACTCTTTCTCTCTGTAGGGTTCAGATCAAGACCTTAAGCCATTATAACTATGCCAGTCACAAGTGGAAAGCAAAATCTAATAGTAAAGAAAAATATGTGACCAAATTGCTGAATAATGCCTGGAATCAGACACCTGAGAGCAAGTCCCATGTGTTTCCTGGCTCCTAAAGCTTTCAGACAAATCCAATTCAATTCTCTATCCTTTCATTTCCCATAGCTAGAAGAGATAAAATACTATGCACAGTCAACTTCCTTGGGGGTTTGAACTTCTTGGGGGACAAATAAATGAAATAAATACTTTTTATACTATAATTCTTTCCATGTGGCTCTTCTCTAGTCAGTGTGAGGAGTCCCTAATAAATCAGTGCTAGGATGCATTTTGGGAAAAAGGTAGGAAACTCTATGTCCTAACTATACATTCTCCAACTATCCTGAGTGCTCAAACATTCTCCAAATACAGCCAGGTCCCAAATAACATTTTCTTTATATTCTAAGAGTACTCTATAAAATAGCAGCTCTTCTATCATAATTCCCTCATTATATTTTTGAGTTTTCATAACTGTATCTTATAAGATCATATATTATCTATTTACTCTAAAATACTTATACCCAAGCTTGTCTATACCAGTTTTACATTTAATTTTTCAAAGACATAGACAAGTCATTTCTTTAATTTATTTTTAGTCTAAAACAGCAACTGAGTTAAAGTAGTCAAACTATATTTGTTGATACACTCAATTATTTCACATACAAACCTAATTTAAATTAATGATATCTTTTATTTTTGAAAGTTGTAGAGAAAATAGAGCTTTTATGGGTCTAGTCTTCATAAATTATGAAGGCATCAAATTGGTGGGATCTTTTATAAAGAACTTATTTTTAAACCCTTTTGCTGAATCACCCACTGTGTATATTAATTCAAAAAATACAGGCAGAGACAGAAAATAGTCTCCGCAGTCAATTAACTTTCAGCTAACTCATTTTTCACATGTCTTCTATATTGATACCAGACTAGAAAGAGGTATCACATTTATTTAATAGACAAAACATTGTTCTTTTAGCAAATGTGATTATTTGCCTACTTCTAGCTGGCTCTTTCATTCTTTGGCATTTGAGGATGTTAACAGAGCATATCTGTAGTTTTAGGGGCTCAGCTGGAAAGTGGTGGGGCTGACCCTCCACTGGAATACAGCAACCAGCTTTCATCTACAAGTCCACAACCCATTAATCTTCTGAAGCATTAACCAGTGCAATCTACAAACAAAGGGTCAAATCCTTGCACAAATGTTGTGGGCTGAATTGTGTCCCCTCTAAATTAATATGTTGACATTGTAATCCCCACCACCCCAGAATGTGACCATATTTGGACAAGGGCCTTGATAGAGCTAATAAAGGTAAAATAAGGTCCTGCAGGTTGGCACAGTCCAATCTGACAGGTGTACTTATAAAGAAGAGAGAGGCAAAAATGGAAGACTGGGTGGAAACACAGGGAAAGATGGCTGTCTATACACTGCAGAGGAAAGCCTCAAAAGAAGCAACCTTCAAACATCTTGATCTTCTACTTACAGCCTCCAGAACTGTGAGAAAATATATTTTCCTTCAGTCACCCAGGTACTTTATTATGGCAGACTTAACAAACTAAAGAAATCACTTCTCCAAGCCCTGGTGAACTTTGGGAAAGGGAACAGATGTGAGAGGATTCAGCAGATAATACTCTTTTAAAAATGATCTGCTTAACAATTTTAATTTTGCATTTGGCCACTCCAGGATATCACCTAACACCTTCAAGCTCTTTCTCATCCAATATTTGTATATGATGACAAAGACCAAGAAGTATCACCAAGTCACAGAGGGCAGACAACTAATAATCCAGAACCTAGTCCTTGGCCTTATGGTTGGGGCATTCTTTCTTTTCCCTCAGAGATAATTAAACTCAAGGCAACTTCTCAGGTCTATTGTATAAACCAAAATGTCTTTTATCAACATACAACTTGGCACTAACACCTTACAAAGAACACAGAATAAGGGAATCTAGCTGGAAGAATTAATGATACATTTCTGAAGAGGAAATGTTGTAGGAAGAGGCAACATTTCAATAATCAGAAATGATTTTCATATTCCTTAGGAATAAGAAAAACAATACTAAAAAAATCGTGTCTTTTATTCAGGCCAGTGTATTGGTCTCTTCATGCTACAGATAGGTTCACCAGAATCCTAGGGTTACAATGTAGCATTTAAAATTTGACAAATTCTTACGAAAATGGTCCTTGAACTGTAATGTGCACCAGAATCCCTTGGAGGACTTGGTAACAGACACCCCAGAAATGATGACTCAGCTATGAGTGGGACTGGAGAATGTACAGTTCTAACAAGATCCCAGGTGAGAATGATTCTGTGATGCTGCCTGAGAACCACGGCTCCAAAACTCACACACAACAGGAAAGAACATGATGTGTTATGTACAAGATTACAGAGACTAGGGGAGAATTCTACAGACATGAAGAAATACTTTCAAAACTTCAAGTAACTATTTTTTTCCCAACTAATACTACACATTTATAAAGGTGGACTACATATTTTGTCAGGGTATTTGCCTGATGATATTCTTCATTCAGGCAGTTTAGTAATGATTTTCAACTCAAGTATAGCTGTTTGGAATTCTTTGCCAGACGCTTTCTAGAAACAAAATCAAAAAATACATGGGCAATGTCTGTATAACTTGCATCACATGAAATAGCTAGTTGTTAATTGGTAGGTTGGTTGAATTAGAATGTTAATCTAATGGGGAGATGATGATTAGTAACAGTTAATTATTAATCTTATTAACACTTAGTTAATCTAAGAGGAAGAGGATGATTGGTACCTTTACTGGTTCTTAAATTAGAAATACATGTAAATCTGGAACAAAAGCAGCACCCCGCCCCAAACAAAAAATTCTAGAAGCAAAAGAAAATCACTAAGATGCTAGTTCTCAGGCTTAGTAACTCCTGAGTTATATTTTAGGATATGTATTTGGGTTATGTAGTTTGGTTATATAGTCTGCCATTTCAGCAAAGTTTGTAAGAAAGGATTTCCCAGCTGGGTGTGGGGGCTTATGCCTATAATCCTACTACTCTGGATTGCTTGAGCTCAGGACTTTCAAGACCAGTCTGAGAAAGAGCAAGACCCCATTTCTAAAAATAGTCAGATGTTGTGGTGGGTGCCTATAGTCCCAGCTGAGTTTGAGGTTTCTGTGACCTCTGACACTACAGCACTCTACAACAGGGACAGAGTAAGACTCTGTCACAAAAAAAAAAGGTTTCTATGCAAACATGGTTGCAAATATTTGGGTACTTTATCCAACTGATCCCAGAATATTTTGGGATGTTTAAAATCCTTTAATATTTGGTCAACTAATGTGGAAAGAGAATGAGTTTCAGAATCAATTAATGTACTCCAGAAACAGAGCTCTACCACACATTTGACCTGAGGCACATTACTCAACCCCTCAGCAGCTGTTTCTTGATCTGTATAATGTGCTTACTAAGCCCTGTTTTTTGTAGTAGCTGTAAGAATGAAATAAAATAGTATGTGCAAAAACTCCTAGGACAATGTGTGCCATATTAAAATTGCTTACATTCTACTAAAGCCTGCCTTATTAACTGCACATTTACTGTATAGCATCAAAATAATAACTTAGATAACAATATCTCTTGGCCACTTATTTATAGAATCAGCAAATCTAAGTTCAATGCTTCCAGAGGCCCCCACAGAAAGCATATGCTTTAGCACAATTATGGCTTTTCATTTATACTCCAAGTCAATTAAAAGTTTCTTCGTTATTCAGTTTCCTGGCAATGCCTGCTACTAGCTTACTCCCTTCACTACCTTCCCAGATGCCATTGCCTCCTAAGCTTTCCACAAGTTTCCACTGCTCTACCCCAGTACCTCAGCCCTACCCTCTTCTCTATTTTCTCCTTTCCTGGCCATCAGCCAAGAAAGTCATTGTTCTTGGTCCACCCTACCTTGACCTTGGCACTTCTTTGTTCTCACTGTTGTCAACTTTTCATTCATTCACGCATGGCTGCCTGTAAACAGCTCCCCACTCCCAGGGCCATTTTGTCTTCTAGAGCCCAGTTCTACAGCATCAGTTCTCAGGTTCGTCTAAGTGGATTTTAGTTAGAAATTTATGGATCTCCACTTTACAACCTCTCTCACTTTCTTCCCAATCTGTTTTATTTACTTTGCACTCACGTTTATAACACTTTCTGTAGGGCAGTCCATTTCTTTCTTTCTTTCTTTCTTTCTTTCTTTCTTTCTTTCTTTCTTTCTTTCTTTCTTTCTTTCTTTCTTTCTTTCTTTCTTTCTTTCCTTCCTTCCTTCCTTCCTTCCTTCCTTCCTTCCTTCCTTCCTTCCTTCCTTCCT
>CAUYRH010042749.1:0-14905 GCA_963574655.1 Perodicticus potto | reverse complement strand
CTAACAAATGCAATCAGTGTAAAAAAAAAAAAAAAAAAAAAAAAAGAGGGTTTAAACATCTTTACCCCAGTAGGAGGTTGGTGTAATCTTTCAGAAATTTCCTCCTACAGGTAGTACATTAATAAATTTATATGTCTTTTGTCTTAAAAAAAAAAAAGGTGGCTCCAATATTGTGACTGGCATTACCATTCATCACATGATTTCCAGAATGTTGACCAAATCTCAATTAATTGCTGAACAAAAGTGTAACCCCTTTGCTCAATGTTGCATTACTAAAACTTTCAGTGTATGGTAAAACTGTAAAAAATCCTTTGGGTTTATATATAAAACAGAGTTGATAGTAGACCCGGCTACTTAAGAAGAGGTTTTCACAGACATGAATATCCAGGGGGACATTGGAAAGCCATGTGGAAAAGTCCCTTGTGATGTGGGCTGTCCTGGCCACTGCAGTGCACCTGACATCCCTTCCTCTGTCCACTTAATGTCACTGGCAACCCACATCCATTGGGTTGGGGTCATTGTGACAGATGCCTTTATAAATTTCCGATGGTGCCTTTTGAAGGGTGAAACTACCCTCACAAGGAATCCTGAATGAGAGGAAAGGGGAGTATGTGTGTGTGGGTTAGGTGTGTCTTCTAACAGCTATAGTTAAGAGTCACCTCACCTGATCACGTAGGTGCTCCCTGTGATGGTTAATTTATGTCAACTTGACTGGGCCACAGGGTGCCCAGATATTTGATCAAACATTACTCTGGGTGTTTGTGAGGGTGTGTCTGGGTGAGATGAACATTTAAATTGGTAGACTGAGTAATGCAGATTGCTTTTCCCACTGTAAATGGGCCTCATAAAATCACCTAAAGGCCTAAATAGAACAAAAAGACTGACCTTTCCCCAAGTAAGACAGAGTTCCTGCTGCCTGGCTTCTTTCAAAGAGGAGTATCAGTTGTGCCTGCCCTTGGATTCAAACTGAAACATTGGCTCTTCCTGGGGCTCGAGCCTGGTGGTCAGACTGGAGCTACATTCTGCTGGGTCTTCAGCTTGCCAATTCCTCTTGCAGGTCTTGGGATTTGTCAGCCTACATAACTATGTGAGTCAATTCCTTATAATAAATCTCTTTATGTATACAAAAAAAAAAAAAAAACTGAATGTTGTGGTGGGCACCCAGCTACTTAGAAGGCTGAGGCAAAAGGATTGCTTGAGCCCAAGAGTTTGAGGTTGCTGTGAGCTATGACAGTACAGCACTGTCTCAAAAAAAAAAAAAGATACATAACCCGGCTCAGTGCCTGTGGCTCAAGCGGCTAGGGTGCCAGCCACAAACACCTGAGCTGGCAGGTTCGAATCCAGTCCGGGCCGCCAAACAACGACGACAGCTGCAACCAAAAAATAGCTGGGCATTGTGGCAGGTGCCTGTAGTCCCAGCTACTTGGGAGGCAGAGGCAGGAGAATCGCTTGAGCCCAGAAGTTGGAGGTTGCTGTGAGCTGTGATGCCACAGCACTCTACCCAGGGTGACAGGTTGAGGCTCTGCCTCAAAAAAAAAAAAAAAAAAAAAAGATATATAACCCACATGCCATAAAATTTACCCTATGAATTCAGCTGTTTTTTAGTATATTCCATGTTTGACAACCATCATCACTAATTCTAAAGAACTTTTATCACCCACTAACGAAACCCTGTACCCCTTAGCAGTCACTCCTTATTCCCTTCCTCTCAGCCCCTGGCAATGACTAACTTACTGTCTTTTTCTCTGGATTTGCCTTTTCTGGACATTTCATGTATATGGGATCATATATGTGGCCTTTTGTTTCTGGCCTCTTAGGAAAATGTTTTCAACATTCGCCCATTTGTAATATGTATCGGAACTTTACTCCTTTCTGTGGCTGAATATTCCACCATATGGATATACCACCTTTTTGAGACAGGCTCCTGCTAGAGTGCAGTGATGTCATCGTAGCTCACTGCAACCTCCAACTCCCGGGCTCAAGTGATCCTCCTGCCACAGCCTCTGGAGAAGCTGGGACTACAGGCACATGCCACCACACATGGGTAATATTTCTATTTTTGTAGAGATAGGGTTTTTCGTTTTTTTTTGAGACAGAGCCTCAAGCTGTCACCCTGGGTAGGGTGCTATGGCATTACAGCTCACAGCAACCTCCAATTCCTGGGCTCAAGCAAGTCTCCTGCCTCCGCCTCCCAAGTAGCTGGGACTACAGGCGCCTGCCACAACGCCCAGCCATTTTTTGGTTGCAGCTGTGACTGTTGTTTGGCAGGTCCAGGCTGGATTCGAACCCGCCAGCTCAGGTGTATGTGGCTGGCGCCTTAGCCCGTTGAGCCACAGGCGCCGAGCCGAGATAGGGGTCTTGCTCTTGCTCAGGCTGATCTCCAACTCCTGGCAACAAGTGATCTTCGAATCTTAGCCTCCTAAAGTGTTCGTATTACAGGCATGAGCCACCACATCTGGCACCACATTTTGTTTATCCATTCACCTGCTGATGGACATATGGATTGTTTCCACTTGGGGGCTATTTTGAGTAATGCTGCTATGAACATCTGTGTACAAGCTTTTCTGTGGATGCATGTTTTTATTTATCTCATTTAACTCTTTGCTTAACCTTTTCACAAACTGCCAGACTGTTTTCCAAAGAGGCCACACCATTTTATAGTCCTGCCAGCAGTCTATGAGGCTTCTCATTTTCTACATTCCTGTCAACACTTGATAACTGTCTTTGATTACAGATATCCTAGGGAGTCTGAAGCACTATCTCATTGTTGTTTTAATTTCTTTTTTTTTTTTTTTTTTTGATACAGAGGTCTCACTATGTCATCCTGGGTAAAGTGCCGTGGTGTCACAGCTCACAGCACCTTCCAACTCTTGGGCTCAAGTGATTCTCTTGCCTCAGCCTCCCAAGTAGCTGGGACTACAGGCTCCTGCCACAATGCCCGGCTATTTTTTGGTTGTAGTTGTCACTGTTTGGCAGGCCTGGGCTGGATTTGAAAATGCCAGTTCCGGTGCATGTGGCTGGCGCCCCAGCTGCTGAGCTACAGGCACCAAGCCTGTTGTTTTAATTAATTTCTATTTATTTGATGATATTGAGTATCTTTTAATGTGCTAATGGGATATTTGTATATCTTCTTTGGTGAAATGTCTATTCAGATCCTTTGCCCATTTTTAAATTCTGCAGTCCTTTTATTGTTGAGTTGTAAGAGCTCTTTCTATCTTCTAGATACTAGATTTTCACTTTCTTAATCCTCTCAATCAGCCTGCTGAACGTGGAAATTTTTCTCCCTTCTATAGTATAAGAGACTGGAGCCTGGAGAGTTTTAGAGGTGTAATTAAATCTATATCTGTGATTCTCCAAAGCCTGTGCTCCTTACAATATTTTATGCTGCTTCTTGGTACAAAAAAATTTTTTTTTGGACAGACAGAAGTTTCACTTTATTGCCCTCGGTAGAGTGCTGTGGCATCACATAGCTCACAGCAACCTCCAACTGCTGGGCTTAAGCAATTCTCTTGCCTCAGCCTCCCAAGTAGCTGGGATTACAGGTGCCTGCCACAATGCCCAGCTATTGTTTTTTGGTTGTAGTTGCCATTGTTGTTTGGCGGGCCTGGGCTGGATTCGAACCCACCAGCTCTGGTGTGCATGTGGCTGACGCCTTAGCCACTTGAACTACAGGCACCTTATTTCATCCAAAATTCTCTAAATTTAATAAGCCTTTTGTTTTACCAGCAACAACAAAGAAATAGTCATAAAAGCCAATTCCCCAATTAGGATAAAGGAAGAACTATTCACTGTGTAAATTTCTCCAAGACCTGGGACGGGAGCCCTCTGGGAATTTCTGTTCTAATTTATCAATGAAAAAAATGGATCTGATTGCTTCTCGGCCTTTTGGCTAGATCAAGTGTAAAAAAAATGGATCTTCCATCACAAGTAATATCTCCTGCTGGCTGTATAATCAGTGCTTTCCTCAAAACAAACATGAATATTGTGGTAGTACCCTGAACCCCATAAACGTGTCAATGAACAAAGTTATGATTTCATAAAAAATAATTAAAAAAACAAAACAAAACATGAAAACCTGGTTCAGCACTCATAGCACAGTGATTACAGCGCCGGCCACATACACCAAGGGTGGTGGGTTCGAACCTAGCCCGGGCAAGCTAAACAATGACAACTGCGACAACTGCAACCAAAAAACACCCAGGCATTATGGCAGGTGCCTGTAGTCTGGGAGGAGACTGAGGCAATAAAATTGCTTAAGCTCCAAAGTTTGAGGTTGCTGTGAGCTGTGACGCCATAGTACTCTGCTGAGGGTGACATAGTAAGACTTTGTGTCAAAAAAAAAGAAAATGTCTTGGGTAAATCAAATGATGTTATGCTAAGCTAAGACCAAGTTGCTTCCCAGAGCCCATTGGGTACATAAATAATTATTTTGCTGGGCTGTGGTTCATCGAGTAGGGCGCCGGCCCCATATACCAAAGGTGGCGGGTTCAAACCCGGCCTCAGCCGAACTACAAAACAGAAAAATAGCTGGGCGTTGTAGCGGGCGCCTATAGTCCCAGCTACTCGGGAGGCTGAGGCAAGAGAATTGCCTAAGCCCAGGAGTTGGAGGTTGTTGTGAGCTGTGTGACGCCACAGCACTCTACTGAGGGCGATAAAGTGAGACTCTGTCTCTACAAATAATAATAATAATAATAATTATGTTGCTGCAAACGCTCAGCAATCTGCCTAAAAAAGGATGAAGTTATAGTCATGCTATCACCTTTGTACTATCCTTGCTACCTCCAACAGCAGATGATTTCAAAGGAATCATTTAGAAAGTTATACACTGGTATAAAACTGTAACATCCATGGAATAAGAAATGAGTCATTGACAAAGTATAAATATGGTTTTAATAAGAGATTATAGCCGGCTTGGAGCCCATCCTCTGTGGTTAGGGCGCTAGCCACAAGCACTGGGGCTGGTGGATTTGAACCTGGCCCAGGCCTGCTAAACAACGACAACAATAACAAAAAAACAGCTGGGCGTTGTGGTAGGTACCTGTAGTCCCAGCTACTGGGAGGCTGAGGCAAGAGAATCACTTAAGCCTAAGAGTTTAAGGTTGCTGTGAGCTGTGATACCATGGCACTTTACCGAAGTTGACATAGTAAGACTCTGTCTCAAAAAAAAAAAAAAAATTATAGCTGGACTCAGTGGCTCACACCTGTAATCAGCACTCTGGGAGGCCAAAGTAGGTGGATTGCTTAAGCTTAGGAGTTCAAGACCAGCCTAAGCAAGAGCGAGACCCCGTTTCTAAAAGAGCCAGGAGTTGTGGCAGCTGCCTATAGTCCCGGCTACTCAGGAGGCTGAGGCAAGAAGTTTGAGGTTGCTGTGAGGTATGATGCCACAGCACTCTACCCAGGGCTTCAGAGTGAGACTCTGTCTCAAAGAAAAAGGAAAGAAAAAAGGAAAGGAAAAAGGAAAGGAAAGGAAAGGAAGAAATTATAGAAACTTAAATAGAATATTTACAATTACATACTTTATTGAAAATAGTTAATTTAAAATATACACATTTAAAAAATATCATGTTATTAGTAAAATATTAAAACATTTCATACAAATAATCATTTCAATTTCACTCACTCTTGCTAAAGTGGCACCGTTAGATTTCTTTCACTTAGGAGTAGGGTCTCTAGTGCCCTCTGGTGAAGCTTTATGAGATTGTCCAAAAAGGTAATTCAGGACAATGCTCGTGACTGAAGGTTAAATAGCCTAATTACTGCCTATCAAGTTTACAAGTTGTGAAGTGCTGACTTTTCCCTCTGCCTAGGAGAAAGGCAATCTTTGTGAGTGCCTTTATCTCTTTAGGGTTTCCACTGACATTTGGCCTACTTTCTTCCTAAGTTTTCATCATCATTGTTTTCTTTTCTTGCAGTTTTTTTTGGCCAGGGCTGGGTTTGAACCCGCCACCTCCAGTATATGGGCCAGCGCCCTACTCCTTTGAGCCACAGGCACTGCCCCATCATTGTTTTCTTAAAAACAAACAAACAACAACAACAAAAAAAACCCACCAAAACTTGTTAATATAAACAGGAAAAATAACAAATACGTGTAAATCATCAGGTCCAGGCCTCCCCCCACATATAGTAAACAAGACCCCAGAAATTATAAATAAAGCTTAGCAAACAAGAAAGCGTTCAGGCAGCACCTTTGGCTTAAAGGAGTAGAGTGCTGGCCCCATATGCTGAAGGTGGCAGGTTCAAAGCCAGCCCCGGCCAAAAACTGCAAAAAAAAAAAGAAAAAGAAAAGCTTTCTTAGTGGTCTTTGAGTCTTCACCCTGTCTTTATAATAATGGATCTCACTATTATAGTCAACTCTGAATCTATACTTTCTGAACGCAGATGTCATTTTTCTCAGATTTCAGGAGGCAGACCTCTTTCAAATAGGGGCCATTTCCAAAAGGATATTATCAACATAGTCTAAGTTCATTCTCCAGACCAAACACTTTGGACTTCAGGTTCTTCAGTTCTCCTTGTATTTTATATGCCCGCCGATTGCTGTCACGGACTTCACAAAGCATAGCAAGATCCTGGTTTGCCCGGGCATTAACTGTTGCCTAGAAATTTTAAAAAAAGAAGAAATGATTACTGAATTTGCCAGAGGAGAATGAATCATAAAGACCAGGCTATGCTGGGCGGCGCCTGTGGCTCAGTGAGTAGGGTGCCGGCCTCATATACCGAGGGTGGGAGGTTCAAACATGACCCCAGCCAAACTGCAAGAAAAAATAGCCCGGTGTTGTGGCAGGCACCTGTAGTCCCAGCTACTTGGGAGGCTGAGGCAAGAAAATCACCTAACCCCAAGAGCTGGAGGTTGCGGTGAGCTATAACACCACAGCACTCTACCAAGGGTGACAAAGTGAGACTGTCTTTAAAAAAAAAAAAAAAAAGACCAGGCTATGCTGTCGTTTTTTTTTTTTTTTTGAGACAGAGTCTCACTATGTCACCCTTGGTAGAGTGCTGTAGCGTTACAGCTCACAGCAACCTCAAAATCCTGGGCTTAAGGGATTCTCTTGCCTCAGCCTCCCAGTAGCTGGAACTACAGGCACCTCCCACAATACCCAGCTATTTCTTTTTTGCAGTTTTTGGCTGGGGCTAGGTTTGAACCTGCCCCCTCTGGTATATGGGTCTGGCGCCCTACTCCTTTGAGCCACAGGCGCCACCTACACCTGGCTATTTTTTGTTGCAGTTGTCATTGTTCTTTAGCTGACCCAGGCCAAGTTTGAACCCATCAGCTTTGGTGTACATGGCTGGCACCATAACTCCCGTGCTATGGGTGCCAAGTCTAACTGGCTCCTTTTTATGGGTTTTTGAGAATATAGGATAAATGCAATCCTTAGTTTGTTCAATGACTAAAAGAAGGAAAATATAGAAGTAAAAGGCACTCTTTCCCAGAGAATGGGAAAAGACCCTTGAGATAGAGATCAATAAATAACTAAGAATCAGGTTTTTTTTGCAGTTTTTGACCAGGGCCCGATTTGAACCCGTCATCTCCAGTATATGGGACCCTGGCACCCTGCTCCTTTGAGCCATAGGCACCACCCTAAGAATGAGTTTTAAAAAAAGAGACTAATATAAACATTATATTAGGTAAAAAGTATCTCCTGTTTTCATAATTACGAAAAATCTTATTTGGAACACAGAGATCACTTAAGATATGTGACTAACTGGCTAAATCTCTTTGGGAAGGCTCTTGAAACAACCTGGTTTCTAAAAATCTGTGGCTGACCTTAAGGAGACCTCATGACCATGTTCATGTTTCCTCACTTCCACCTCTTTTTTGCTGGGCATGGTGGCTTACGCCTGTAATCCTAGCACTCTGGGAGGCCAAGGTGGGTGGATAGCTTGAGATCATAAGTTCAAGACCAGCCTGAGCAACAGTGAGACCCTATCCCTAAAATACCCGGGCATGTGGTGGGCATCTGTAGTCCCAGTTACTTGGGAGGCTGAGACAAGATGATCACTTGAGCCCAGGAGTTTGAGGTTGTTGTAAGCAATAATGCCATGGCACTTAACCCCAGGGTGACTAAGTGAGACTGTCTCAAAAAAAAAAAAAAAAAAAAAAAGAGTGGTGCCTGTGGCTCAGTCAGTAAGGTGCTGGCCCCATATACCAAGGGTGGTGGGTTCAAACCCAGCCCTGGCTGAACTGCAACAAAAAAATAGCCAGGCGTTGTGGCAGTCGCCTGTGGTCCCAGCTACTCAGGAGGCTGAGGCAAGAGAATCGCCTAAGCCCAGGAGTTGGAGGTTGCTGTGAGTTGTGTGATGCCATGGCACTCTACCGAGGGCGAGAGAGTGAGATTCTGTCTCTACAAAAAAAAAAAGAAGCCACAAATTGCTTTATCATTCAATTACTCACTCTTCCCAATTGTAAAAGAGACATAATTATTTTAATCTACTTCTTGAATTGGGAGAGATGCCCATTTCTGATAAGTTTAGCTTAGTTAGAAATATTAAATCATGCAATCATTCAATTATTTCAGCCTATTTTTGTTTTTCCTCTAGTAGTGTGTGCTTTTTTTTTTGAGATAGAGCCTCAAGCTGTCACCTTGGATAGAGTGCTGTGGCATCACAGCTCCCAGCAACCTCCAATTCCTGGGCTCAAGTGAGTCTCCTGCCTCTGCCTCCCAAGTAGCTGGGACTACAGGTGCCCGCCACAACGTCCGGCCATTCTTAGGTTGCAGCCGTCATTCTTGTTTGGCGGGCCCGGGCTGGATTTGAACCCACCAGCTCAGGTCTACGTGACTGGCGCCTTAGCCTGTTGAGCCATAGGCGCCGAGCCAGTATGTGCTTATTGAACTGATTTTTAGGGAGCCTTAAAAAATGGTGACCACTGGTGAAACGGCACATCCCCCTTTTTTTTTTTTGAGACAGAGTCTCAAGCTGCCCCCGTGGCATCACAGCTCACAGCAACCTCCAACTCTTGGGCTTAAGTGATTCTCTTGCCTCAGCCTCCCAAGTAGCTGGGACTATAGGCACCCATCGCAACGCTTGGCTATTTTTTTGGTGCAATTGTCATTGTTTTTAGCAGGCCCAGTCAGGGTTTGAACTCACCAGCCTCAGTGTATGTGGCTAGCACCCTACCCACCTAGCTACGGGCACTGCCAAGGCACATCCTTATTTTAAGGAGCCCTCATGACCATGTTAATGTTTCCTCAATTCCACTTCTTTTTTCCCTTTGGTTAATTCAGGACCAGAATTACCTTATAGAGCATTTGCTCCAAGTCTTTCAGTTTCTGTCGGAGAACCTTAATATCTGTCTTAAAGCCTTCTACTTCCAAGATACGTCGATGCTCCAAGGCCTCATAGCGTTTTGTCATTATCTGTAAACGCTTCCCCATCTTGTTTGTCCGATCCTAAAATGTGGAGAATGGGAAAGCATTTATGAAGATGAAGGAAACATTCCCCTGAGCTATCTGCACTTCCCATTCCATCAAAAGTAGCAGAGAATTTTGTACCTTAAAGATCTCTCTCCTCATTCCTTCTTCCTCACGAATTCGGGCAAGTTCTTCTTCTAGGGAAACGCACTGCATTTGATACATGTTGGACAGCTTTTTCTCTTGTTGTAACTTATCTTTTAGGGACTACAGGTGAAAGGGTCAGAAAATATTAATACTCAGTTCTCCAATTCAGATAATTTATATAGCACTTAGAAAGAAAGAAAAGAAAGGGGCGGCGCCTATGTCTCAGTGAGTAGGGCGCCAGCCCCATATACCAAAGGTGGTGGGTTCAAACCCGGCCTCGGCCGAACAGCAAAACAGAAAAATAGCCGGGTGTTGTGGCAGGCGCCTGTAGTCCCAGCTACTTGAGAGGCTGAGGCAAGAGAATCGCCTAAGCCCAGGAGTTTGGAGGTTGTTGTGAGCTGTGTGACACCACAGCACTCTACCGAGGGCAATAAAGTGAGACTGTCTCTACAAAAAAAAAAAAAAAGAAAGGAAAGGAGTCTAGAAGTACAAAATGAGTTAAGAAACAAGATGACAAAGAATTCTGAAAAACATTTGAAAAGCTTCTAATTTTGGACTATTCTTCTAAGTCCTTTTTCTAAAGTGTACATAGTAGAAATTCTTTAAAATAAAGCAAGTAATTCTGGCTCTGGGAAGAGTCACATACTGGAGCTCAGAATCTGTCCCGAGTAAGATATTACAATATATGTTTTGGGCTACATTTCTGAAGTTCTTTAAAAAGGAAGAAAGATAGACCAGGTGTGGTGGCCCATGCCTGTAATCCCAGCACTCTGAGGGGCCAAGGTGGGTGATGGACTGCTTGAGCTCAGTAGTTCGAGACCAGCCTGAGGAAGAGCAAGATCCTGTCTTTAAAAATAGCCAGGCATTGTGGCAGGCACCTGTAGACCCAGCTTCTCAGGAGGCTGAGGCAAGAGGATCACTTGACCCCCAAGAGTTTGAGGTTGTCATGGGCTATGAAGCCATGACACTACTGTGAGTGACAAAGTAAGATTCTTTCTCAAAATAAATAAATAAATAAAAATAAAAAGGAAGAAATATTAAGACAACAATACTTACTACATATGCTTCATCGAACAGCCAAAATGATCTTTCAAAAATATAAATCAGTGGCTTGGCACCTGTGGCTCAAGCGGCTAAGGCACCAGCCACATACACCTGAGCTGGCGGGTTTGAATCCAGCCTGGGCCCGCCAAACAACAATGACGGCTGCAACCAAAAAATAGTCGGGCGTTGTGGCAGGCCCAGCTACTTGGGAGGTGGAGGCAGAAGAATCGCTTAAGCCCAGGAGTTGGAGGTTGTGAGCTGTGATGCCACAGCACTCTACCCAGGGTGACAGCTTGAGGCTCCGTCTCAAAAAAAAAAAAAGAAAGAAAGAAAGAAAGAAATAAAAATAAATAAAAAAGTGAGACCTCGTCTCTACTAAAAATAGAAAAACTGAGGCAAGAGGATCACTTGAACCCAAGAGTTGGAGGTTGCTGTGAGCTATGATGCCCCCGCGCTCTACCAAGGGTAACAAAGTAAGACTCTGTCTAAAAAAATATATACAAGGCGGTGCCTATGGCTCAGTGAGTAAGGTGCCAGCCCCATATACCGAGGGTCATGGGTTCAAACCCGGCCTCAGCCAAACTGCAACAAAAAAATAGCCAGGTGTTGTGGCGGGAGCCTGTAGTCTCAGCTACTCGGGAGGCCCACGAGTTTGAGGTTGCTGTGAGCTGTGACACCATGGCACTCTACCAAGGGCAACAAAGTGAGACTCTGTCTCAAAAAAAAAAAAAAAAAAAAAAAAGTATAAATCAGATCATGTTACTTCCCTAACTTCCCTAAGGACTCAATCCTTCAAAAACGTAACAATATTTAGAGCTGAGTTCACGTCTTACCCTGACCTCTAGGCCCTCCATGACTAGCTACTTTCTCTCCTCCAACCTTCTTGCATGCCACTTCCTCCTCGCTTATTCCTCTGTAACCACCAAGACATTCGTATCCTTCCTTTTCCTTGAACATACTTGCTTTTCTCCCTGCTAGGAATGCTCTACCCTCTAGGTCAGCAGTTCTCAACCTGTGGGTTGCGACCCCTTTGGGAGTTGAATGACCCTTTCACAGGGGTCGCCTAAGACCATCCTGCATATCAGATATTTATATTACAATTCATAACAGTAGCAAAATTACAGTTATAAAGTAGCAACGAAAATAATTTTATGGTTGGAGGTGACCACAACATGAGGACCTGTATTAAAGGGTCATCGCATTAGGGAGGTTGAGAACTACTGCTCTAGATCTATATGGCAAGCTTAGTCTATTTTTCAGGTCTCAGCAAAAACACCAAACATAAAAGAATACCTCTGTGTTCCTCCTCTAAAGTAGGCTTCCAGCAACTATACATAATCTATATATATAATTCCTTTATTCTCTAAAGCCACTGTTGTTTTTTTTTTGTTTTTATTTTTTTGAGACAGTCTCACTATGTTGCCCTCAGTAGAGTGCTATGGTGTCATAGCTCACAGCAACCTCAAACTTTAGGGCTTAAGTGATTCTTTTGCCTCAGCCTCCCAAGTAGCTGGGATTACAGGCACCTGCCATAACGCCCAGATATTTTGTTGTTGTTGTTTAGCAGGCCTGGGCTGGGTTCAAACCCACCAGCCCTGGTGTATGTGGCTGGCACCCTAACCACTGAGCTATGGGCACTGAGCCTACTTTTTTATAATCTATGATTTTCTTAGTTCATTGTTTCGGTTTTTTCCTCATCCATTAGCATGTAAATACCGTGAGGGCAGACCTTGTCTAGATTATTTATTGCTGTAGTTCCAGAGCCTAGCCCTTAGTGGGAGTACAATAAATATTTGTTGAATGAATGAATGAATCAACAGTCTAATAAATCCCCATACACTATAAGGATAAGCTACTCTTAGAAACCTATTTCTTGAGGCTATTACCATAACAACTTCTTGGACTGAATGGATCGTAAATGACAATTCATAGGTTCTTCAGCATTCTTTCTACTCTTCCAAAAAAATAAACAATATCTGTAAGATATAAGGACATTACCTTAATATATTCATTTTGGGTATGATGACTCTCATGCATAATTGGCAAAACTTTTCCAATTTTATCGTCTTTCCTCTTACACTGCACCCTACTTTGCTTAATCTTTGACATCAAATGATCCTTTTCAAGCATCCATGACTTCTCTTTATTTTGGTTTTCAAATTTGAGCTGTAAAAAATCTTTAGTGCTCTCATAGAGAAGTTCTTGGGTGTGATGAAGACTACAAAAGAAAGCACAAGTATGGACATGAGGATACTTACGTAGCACATCTGAAATAAAAGGTTATTCCAAAAGAGAAGATATAGGTTCTTTTAAATTTGTATAAAATATAAATTTTACAAAATATTATTAGCAGTTTTAAAAATAAACTTAGTCTGGGGGCAGTGTCTGTAGCTCAAAGGAGCAGGGTGCTGGCCCCATATGCCAGAAGTAGCAGGTTCAAACCCAGCCCTGGCCAAAAACTACAAAAAAAAATAAATAAACTTAGTCTGATAATTGGCAACCTTACATGTTTTACTGGGCAAAGGGCAATATATCTATCTTTTTTTAGAGACAGAGTCTCACTATGTTGCCCTTGGTAGAGTGCCGTGACATCATAGCTCACAGCAACCTTAAGTGATTCTCTTGCCTCAGCCTCCCAAGCAGCCGGGACTACAGGCAGCCACCACAACGTCCGCCTATTTTTTTGTTGCAGTTGTCATTGTTGCCCAGCTGGCCTGGGCCAGGTTCGAACCTGCCAGCCTTTGTGGCCAGTGTTGTAACCACTGTGCTATGGGCACCGAGCCCAAATATATCTATTCATGCTTACTGATTCATAGACTGGCCTTTATAGACATTTTCCTGAGTACTATTTTCAGATTATATGATTAAAAGGATTACACAAATACATACAGCCTGCATAAGTAGACTATTCTTGGGAATAATACAAGGAAGAATTAAATCATAGTGTTCTGATCGAGGGTTAACACAAGTTCTAAATTATCAAAAATAGCTTTGCTGGCTCGGCGCCTGTGGCTCAACGGGCTAAGGCACCAGCCACGTATACCTGGGTTGGCGGGTTGGAATCCAGCCTGGGCCCGCCAAACGACGACGGCTGCAACCAAAAAATGGCCGGGCGTTGTGGCGGGCGCCTGTAGTCCTAGCTACTTGGGAGGTGGAGGCAGGAGACTCACTTGAGCTCAGGAATTAGAGGTTGCTGGGAGCTGTGATGCCACGGCACTCTATCCAGGGTGACAGCTTGAGGCTGTCTCGAAAAAAAAAAAATAAATAAATAAAATAGCGTTGCTTTTGTTTATGCTGTGCTCCAAGTATATAGCCCTATATCAAAACCTTGCCTTTTGTGTATATGTGTAGAGACAGAGTCTCACTTTTATCACCCTCAGTAGAGTGCCGTGCTGTTACTCAGCTCGCAGCAACCTCCAACTCCTAGTCGTAGGCGATTCTCTTGCCTCAGCCTCCTGAGTAGCTGGGACTATAGGTGCCCATCACAACGTCCAGCTATTTTTTTGTGGCAATTTGGCTGGGGCTGGGTTCGAACCTGCCACCCTTGGTATATGGGGCCGGCGCCCTACCCACTGAGCCACAGGCACCACCCAAAATCTTGCCTTTTTTCAAGATGGAGTTCCTCTATAAAGTCACTTTGACAATTTTAGCCCATTTTAATTTCATTTTCTGAAATTCCCTATTAGTTTTAATATATATTCCTGTCTCACAATTTAAAATTTCCCTATATACTATGTCATATTTTAACTGTCAATGTGTTTTTTATCCCCCAGCCCAAGTGAAAGCATATACCTTAATTATCATTTATTTTTGCCTCACTGCTCCCAGATTGTCAAGGACAATACCAACTAGTGGGTACACACAAGGCACTAAATAGATTCCTGACGGCTATTTCTTTTTCTTTTTCTTTTTTTTTTGAGACAGAGCCTCAAGCTGTCACCCTGGATAGAGTGCTGTGGCATCACAGTTCACGGCAACCTCCAATTCCTGGGCTCAAGCGAGTCTCCTGCCTCTGCCTCCCAAGTAGCTGGGACTACAGGCGCCCGCCACAACACCAGGCCATTTTTTGGTTGCAGCCATCATGGTTGTTTGGCGGGCCGGGCTGGATTCGAACCCACCAGCTCAGGTATATATGGCTGGCGCCTTAGCCTGTTGAGCCATAGGCGCCGAGCCCTTTTTTTTTTTGAGACAGAGCCTCAAGCTGCCACCCTGGATAGAGTGCTGTGGCATCACAGGTCACAGCAACCTCCAATTCCTGGGCTCAAGCGAGTCTCCTTCTGTCTCCCAAGTAGCTGGGACTGCAGGCGCCCGCCACAACACCCGGCCATTAAGACGGCTATTTCTTGATAGATCATTTATCTGTCTTT
>CAUYRH010042745.1:0-13202 GCA_963574655.1 Perodicticus potto | reverse complement strand
AGACTCCCTATTCAATAAATGGTGCTGGGAGAACTGGATATCCACATGTAAAAGACTGAAACTGGACCCACACCTCTCCCCTCTCACAAAAATTGATTCAAGATGGATAAAGGACTTAAATTTAAGGCAAGAAATGATAAATAAATCCTTGAAGAAAATATAGGAAAACACTGGAAGGTATCGGCCTGGGGAAAGACTTTATGAAGAAGACTGCCACGGCAATTACAGTAACGACCAAAATAAACAAATGGGACTTAATTAAACTAAAAGGCTTCTATACAGCTAAGGAGACATCAACCAAAGCAAATAGACAACCTACACTATGGGAAAGGATGTTTGCATATTTTGAATCAGACAAACCCCTAATAACTATGATCTATAGAGAACTCAAATTAATCCACATGAAAAAGCCAACAATCCCATAGATCAGAGGTTCTCAACCTGTGGGTTGTGGCCCCTTTTTAACCATGAAAATACATTGCAGTATTAGGAAGGTTGAGAACCACTGCCATAGATCAATGGGGAAGAGAGATGAACAGAACCTTCTCTCAAGAAGACAGACATATGGCTAACAAACATTTGAAAAAATGCTCATCATCCTTAATTATTAGAGAAATGCAAATCAACACCACCCTGAGATATCATCTAACCCCAGGGAGAATTGCCCACATCACAAAATCTCAAAACTGCAGATGCTGGCACAGATGTGGAGAGAAGGGAACACTTTTACACTGCTGATGGGACTACAAACTAATACAACCTTTTTAGAATGAAGTATGGAGACAACTCAAAGAACTCAAGCTAGACCTCCCATTTGATCCTACAGTCCCATTACTGGGCATCTATCCAGAAGGAAAAAAAAACTTTTATCATAAGGACACTTGGACTAGATGGTTTATTGCAGCTCGATATACAATCACCAAAATGTGGAAACAGCCTAAATGCCCCCCAACCCAGGAATGGATTGATAAGCTATTGTACATGTATACCATGGAATGCTATTCAGCCATTTAAAAAAAAAAAGGAGACTTTAGTGCATTTGTGTTAACCTGGATGGAAGTGGAACACATTATTCTTAGTAAAGCATCCCAAGAATAGAGAAGCATGAATCCTATGTATTCAACTTTGATATGAGGACAATTGATGACAATTAACGACACAGTGGGAGTGGGGAAAGGGGAAGAGAGCAGAGAGAGAAGGAGCGGAGTGGGATCTCAGTGTGTGACACATCTTCTGCCCTCAATGAATCCCCAACAATAGATAAAAGAGAGAAGAAATTATGGATAGATTTAAAAAATAAGAACATAGAGTATATGAGCAATACGATTAAGACTGATTCCACTTACACATATAGAACTTTGTATTTAATAAAGAGTACTCATTCCTTTTGTGAATAAAAAGAATAAAAAAGCATAACCATGATATACATGTGCATCCATCTCTGATACCTAAAAATGGAAAAGCAAATGATAAAAATCCAGAAAACATTGCCTATGGTGGAAGGAAAAAAAAATAGAGTAGACAGAATAGAAATAGAATTGAGACTTATTTGGTTATGCTTTGTTTTGAAGATTTGACTTGAAAATCTTATAAATATTTTACATAACTACCAAGAAAATCATCTTGTTTTAAAAAAAACCCTACAATTCATAAGCAAAGTGAGACCCACGAATCTGCATTTTAACCAGAGAGCATAACCACACGAAGAGGAATCGGTGGCTTTAAAACACAGATGTTGACTGCACAGCCTAATGGGGGAAACCCTAAGGACAGAAGAACTGCAAACAAAAATGTTGCTTCAGTTATATTTTTGATGATTGTCTTGGCATTTTACTCCAAACTTATTTCGTGTGTATTACGAGTTGAAACAAATGAGTAATTATTTGGTGTCGTTAGAACAGGATCTGGGAATAGGAGAAAGAGATGCAGATCTATGATAGAAGTGAAAGTATCTTAGTCCTGAATTTACCTGGGAAAGATCGGTATAAAATTACAATATACAAAACAGTGTTTGTTTTCTTGCTCGTTCCACTCTGGAGGCATAGGAATAATAACCCACAGGCAACAGTGAGCACCCTTAGCACCCAGGTTGTGGCCATTAGATTGCATGTCCTGGGAGAAATGGGTGAAGTCTGAGAAAAGAATACCCAAGATGAGCCTGGAACACCTTGTTGTAGCAGAAAGAAAAGAAGTTGTTGAAGCTGCTATTGTCACATTAAAAGTCAAAAGCCAGTGTGAGGAGGCTCTCCGTGGCCATGCTTGGCACAATTAGAAGATAAAACAATAATTACAATAGTTTGAAACACATCAAAAATAGTTACATCTATGAGTCCTTTTAAAAAAATTAGTCACCTTTGCAGAATACTTAAGTCCCAACTAATTATTCTGAAAATAAATTTTAAAAGTCAACCTTTAACCTGGATCTTCCTATGTGAAATGTACATCTGGGTAGCCAAATAGTTAGTGAAGCAAAATTTCTCTTTGTAGATGTATTTTAGATCGTTATTAATGAACAAAGTAAGGTACAGCTAGAATGCTGCTCTTCCTAGTAAATTCATTATAATTATAGATGATTAGAAAAGTTTGAACACTATTTGATGATGTTAAATAGATTTTTAAGTTTTTAGGTTGATAATGGTATTACTTCTTTCTAAAACACAAATTCCTCTATTTTAAGTCACCATCTAAAATGCTTATGGATAAAAGGATATTGGGGGTGGAGAGGGAGTAAGTACAGCTGAAAGAACAGGGGCCAAGATTGATAATCATTGCAAATGAGCAACGGCTGTACACATGGGGTTCATCATGTTATCCT
Organism: Perodicticus potto; assembly: GCA_963574655.1. NCBI lineage: Eukaryota > Metazoa > Chordata > Mammalia > Primates > Lorisidae > Perodicticus > Perodicticus potto. The sequence continues at coordinate 10,387 of CAUYRH010042745.1, read as the reverse complement.
TCTATTTTCATGAAAAATTTGAGATTTGTATGATGAAATGTTCTTTAAAACTTAAAAGTGAATAAAAGTAAAAAAGGGAAACAAATGCCCCTTCATTTCTCAGTATATTGGGAACATGTTAACAGCAATCTTGCTGGTGTTAACATGTGACCATGGGAAACATACTTGGAGGAACATTTTGTAAGAGTTTTTAGAAGATTATCAAAGGAGCCTCCTCCCCACTCCACATAAATTACGCCCACCCATCCTAGTCCTGAAAAGAATCTTAGTAAGAAGTTGTCTTCCTTCCCCATAGAGGTAAATTCCCATTTGCCATGGAATATCCCACTCTGATGGGAGCTACAAAAAAAGATAATAGCAGCTATCACTTACTGAGCACCTTCCAAGTCCCAGGCCCTTTACATCTATTTGTTTTAATCTTTATTACAAGGAGGACATTAATATGCCCATTTCACAGATGAGGGAAGAGAGTCCCTAATGTCACTCACTCAGGGCCACACAGATAATAAACATTTCACTCAGAATTTCCATGCCTCAAAGACTTCTCTGGCCCACAGGCCATAACAAATCCATACTTAGCTGCTTGAGCTAAGTTTCTCCTGTCCCCAAGCCCACAAAACTGTCATAACTTTCCATGCCTATGATCGTGAAACTTTGGGATGCATCACATTTCACCTGGGGAGATTGTTTAAATCATAGATGCCTGGGCAGAATCCAAATAAGAAGACCAGGGCCAGGAATCGGCATATAGCAAAAGATTCTGTTGCAGATGGTGTGAGCACATTTCTCAAATCCATCACCACCTTCAACCTCAAACCTAGGCTCAAATATGACCCCAGACTCTTTGGCTCCTGGCAGTACACACTCTTAAATGAAGAAATAGTTATTCAGCTTCTTCAGAATGTTTCATCATTCCTGTTCTCTCTTTCTCCAGAATAACATCACCACCACCACCACCACCATCATCAACATCACAGTAATACGGGCACGAGAACCAACCTTCGGAGGAGTCTAAGGCCCTGCCGACATTGACCGCCCTCCTTCAGGCTGGCCACAGTGAGCTAAATTCACATTTACAGACACTCAGACTGTGATTGACCATCAAGGTCAACAGCTCGATCCTTTCGGTTCAGCTCCAGGTCTACGAGAACCGAAAACTTCCCACGAGCTGAGGCTCGTGATGAGCAGGCACTGCAGAGATGAATAGGGCACAGGCCTTCCTTTGGAAACCTTGTCTAAAGGTTTCTAAGTGATCGTGACCTGAAGCAGGGCTTTGAAGTCAGCTATACAGAGGAGAGGGAAACTTCTGTACAGAACACACAGAGCAGCAAAGTCCCAGAGAGGCCGGACGACCCGCCTGTGGTCACGCTGCTATCTCCTTTTCAGCAGCTCACGGGGAGAATGAGCTCCGTTTCTCAGAAATGTACAACATCAAGGCCTGGAGGAATTAAATATTCATTTACCTGGGATCCTTCAAGACTTCCGCAGCCTCCCCCAGGGACTCCGATTGACAGTGCAAAACTCTTCCCACAATCCGATTCATTTTCGCTCAGGATTTATCAGCCACAAAAATGGGTTTAACCTTTTGAGCTTCAGTTTAGCACCTCATGCATTTCCACCCTCAAATGCTGTCTCCCACCCCATCTGGCTGTGGCAAGACTCCTTCAAAGACCAGACATCTCTAAAATTAGGCATCGGCTGAGATTTATGCTGATTCTCTTGATTCAGTCCAGACTTGTCAACTTCCCTGGAAGCAAGCAGAACGTTCCATAAATTACTGCAGCCTTTTACCCACCAAACTATTTTTAAAGGGTGGTCTATATCAAATGCAATTAAATCTGAATTGTTGCCTCAATAACTCTTCCTTCTTTCTTTTCACGTTCGCTTCTGTGCCCAAGTGTATTTCGCTTGCAGTACTTAAGAGCTCAGTTGTCACTTTTGTCAGCCTCTGGAGAAATGCAAAGAGCAGTTCCCAGAGGTGTGGAAACAAAATCTCAGCACATCACTTCTTCACACGTACCCTGGGTATCTCTCAGGTCCCACCTTTAGAGAACACGCTGGCGTTAACAGATGCCGAAGGAGTTGGGCTCAAGGGAAGTTCCAGGACCCAAGAGCTGACACTCTTGGGGGCTCCATCAGTTTCATCAACACACAGGCACATGGTGAAGCCTCTGCTCCCTGACACAGGAGTAGCCGCTGGTCTCCATACCCGCCTGCACAAAGCCAGCCTCAACTTTTCACCTCTCAGGAGGTCTTCCCTGTACAGGTGCAAGTGGGCCACGCAGAAGGAACCCAGAAACACCATCCCTTCCTCTCACACATCAGAGAACGCTCGGGATGGTGTCTCAGTGAGAAAGGATGTGTTCACTGAAGGGTCCATTTGCTTGTTGTCTTACTGCTGACAGCTTTCAAACCTCACACCTTCCCACATCTGGGCGAGCTGAGAAGACAGTCTGGGGGTCCCGTTCTCGAGCGTCTGGGAGCTCACACCCCAGCCCCACTGGGAACCACAGTGAAATCCCGAGCCGGTCTCCTTTTCCTGCTCCAAGACTTACGAAGTCACTTCAGACCTGCCCAAGTGGCCTGCCCTGCTCTTCCCAGAGACCAGGATTGTGTGATAAACTTTTTCCTGTCTTCTTGGTGTGCAGGAGGCATCATTAATCTTGACATCGTTTCCAGAGGTGACCAGAGTGGTGTTTTTCCTCCCACCTGAGACCTCCATGTCTCCAAAACAGGTCAGCAAAGGACAGGAAAGACACTTGGGCATCTCTCCTCCTGGTTGGAGACATGAACATGGCCCCAGATCACATTGAGAGATACCCGGCCACAGTGCCGCTCCTGTGGTCCTCCGGTCACAGCCTGGTCCCTACTGGCCACACTCACTTCTGCACTTAGCTGCCTAAGTCCTGGCCCAAGCCTTCTCCACAGAGCAGGCCACCTGAGATACCACATCACTCTCTCTTGCCACCCACAGCCCAGTCCTGCCACGAGCTCAGTGTGAATTAATAAGATGCCCTTTCTCGAGATACTTTATTATCATCTGCCAGAAAAAGATGGTTTTAGCCATATAAATCTAGGTGGACTGACACAGGAGTGGCTCCCCCTGGAGTTATGCAAGTCACAATCTATAGAACCACAAGCAGAGGTCCCAATCCCACCAAAGCCATTCCAGTCCTTTCCTGAGTGTCTGCAGAAACGTGAGCTCCCACCACACTCGGCAGCCTGGCCCATTTCAGATTTCTTGCCATATACACCATAGCACCCTCCTGTCAGAGGAAGGGGCCAGTGCTTTATCTTCAGCATCCCTCAATTGAGAACTCACTGTCCCTGAGCTCTTCTCCATAGAGACTACTATTCTGAATGGATAATTTTTCATTGTATGGGACTGTCCTTTGCACCCTGGGACATTTGACACACACCAGGAACCAATTATCAGAGGCATTCCCCAGTTATTGTGGAATCCCAGGGCCGGCACAGTGGCTCTCTAGAGCACCTGGGATGAGTTGATAAAGAGCAGAACAAACACCTGCACACACCTCCTCACCTCACCTGCTAGGAAAAAGCCAAGACGAGCTCTCCTCCACCGCAGCTCAGGGGGCCTCGTTCCTTAACCTGTGCCCTCAGGTGCAGGGTACCCACATCTACTGTGCCATGGGCACACTCATCACCACAGCAGAAATGCTGACCACTGTAGGCTCATCCCACTTCCTCAGTGATTCATAACAGGTCACCCTTTCCGACTCCTGGGGAAAGAGAGAGCAAGTGCCTCCTGCATGGAAAGGGAAGAATGAGGAAAAGCTGTGCTGGCAAATAGTAATAGCAACTCACTCATTAAAAAAAACAAAAAACTGGGAAATGTTGCTGGATCAAAATTTCTGCCTTATGTCCGGTTATAGTTTTCAAAAGTTCTTCAAAATATTTCTATATTTATTACCTCTAAAGGCCTGGTGAAGAGAGATGGCCAGTGAGCAGGGTTAGCTGTCTATCCACCATCCCATTCCTTGCTAGCTGACCCTGGTTTGATTCAGATACCCACTCTCAAAATAAGTAACCCTATTCCCACCCTGGGTGTAAATCCAAGACAAAGGCTGACAAAGTACAGCTCGGAGCCAAATCTGCTTTGCCAAGTGTTTTTGCATGGCATATAGCTAAAAATGTGTAAACTTGACTGGACTACAGTGCCCAGACATTTCGTCAAATATTCATCTGGATGATTCTATGCAGATGTTTTTAGATGAGATTAACTTTGTTTTTAATTTTTTAAAAAATGTCTTCCTTCTTTCTTCTAAAGGGGACAGCATGAACACAGTCCCACACTGCCACAAATTACTCAGTTGAGTTTCCCACATTTGGGGATATTGTAGGGGTCAGTACATCCAAAGTATAATGGATAAACTTCACCTTGGGAAAACCACCTTATGGTACTTCCCCTGCCAGGTATGTATGAAATTGACATTTAAATCATTGGACTTTGAGCAAAGCAGATAACAACTTAGAAGGTAGGGGAATCTCACCCAATCAGATGAAGACCCAAATAAAACAAAAGAAGGACCTCTCCTGAGCAAGAGGGAATTCTGCCAGCACACGGCCTTCACATGTGAACTTCAGCGTCTACACCTCCCTGGCTATCCTACCTTCTGACCTACTCTGCAGATTTTAGACTTCCCAGCCCCTCATTACCACATAAGCCACTTCCTCAAATCTCTTCCTATTGGTTCTGCTATTCTGGAGAACTCTGACTACTAGATGGTTTTTATGTTTTAAAATGGTTACATAAGTACTTACATAATGTCCTTGCTTTTGCCTCATGGTTGGCAAAGCCTAAAATATTTATCATCTGGCCCTTTAAGAAAGTTTGCCAATGTTCAAAGCCCATCCTCTCTATCCTAGACACCTTGCCAGTGACTGGCTTACAGATGGCTTCAGGCTGGCCAGTCAGATAAGAGGAAACTTCCTCTAGGAGCTTATGGGAAAGACTTCTTTGTTCATAAGAAGGGATAACAGGATATGAGGGTTGGAACTGCAGCAGCTATTCTGCAGACATGAGGTAAGCTGGTCTGAGAATGTGGCCACCTCACTGAGGAAGCAAAAAAAAAAAGATGAAAAGGGTCCCCTATGACATTGTGGAGCTATAGAATTACTAATCTATCTCAATAGTGTCCTTGCTGCTTCTGATAACCCAGGTGGAAAGGGAGAGCCAGAGAGGTTTCATTTCTTTGTCAACATGTCTGGTTAATTGGTAATAAAGCTGAAACTAAAAGACTGGCTTGTCTGAACTGAGAGGACTTAAGTTTCTAGCAGTGAGACAAAGACTAGCTTTTCACTAACACTGAGAGTAGCTAAGTAGATTCTGTGTTTCAAGGAAGCTGTTTCATAGCAAATAAAGACTATATCCCCTACCCACTTTCCTTGCATTTATTTTAATTTTTATTAAATCTTTAAGGGACTAATTCATTGATATCTTCCCAAGAAAAAGAGTTTTATAAAAATAGCAAGCTGTGCCCACACAAACAAGAGGAAATCCATCCCTGGCCCTGCCATACTGGGCTTTTGTTGTAATTACTCTGTTTTTTTTTTTTCTTTTTATTACTAGGACAAATAATTCAATTTCACTACGTACTATTGCAAGAATGTTCTAACAGGCAAGATTTTCTTGCTCCGTTATACTTCTCAAATGGTCATTTTCATGCTACAAGGTCATTCGTGTATCAGGTGTTCACCCACAATGCAGCCACCCTACTGGGCTCTACTCTCAATGTACCCATTTCACAGATAGCACAAAAGAGGTTAAATGACTTTCCTCAGACTGTACAAAGTGCAACTCACTGTAGTCAATGCCACATAAAGAATAGAGGCAGTTACTAGGTCCTTCAAGCTAAGGCTGCCTCTTTTTGGCCTCAGAAAACTGACTCTGCCCTCCCATAGGTGTGTCTGTAAAGGCCTCACGGCTGTGTGGGTGATTCACTGTGACTCTCTGCCTGGTCCTCCACATGTTCATCTGAGGTCCTAACATAGACCCACCTTTGCTTTGTGGACTTGACTCTCAGACATTTTTCAAGACTGGATCTAATGGGTAATCAAAAGAAGTTGACAATCAGCCCAGCTTACAATCATGGTTTTGTTTTATTTCAAATCATCTCAGAATCTTGTACTTATGATTCTGTATTGTGTTAGAATTAAGTCCATTCTTTAGAATTATGGGCCTACAGATAAAGAACCACAGATGTGAGCATGGGAAGGGGTTCTTGTGATCCTCTGACTCCAACCCTTGCTCTCCATTAATCCTCCCTAATTACATCATCTCTGTTTCAGAACATCCAGAGCTCGTTGCTAGAAAACTCTTCCTGACATTAGAACAAAATTGTTCAGCCTGCCCGCTTTCACCCACAGGTTGCAGTTCTGTCTGCTGGGACATCCCTAAATGAATACATTTCCTCTTTCACAAACCAGTCCCTCAGCTATTTTAAGACTGCCACCTTATAACCCAGAATTTTCTTTCCCCCACTAAACATCCTCAGTTCCCTCATCCCTAAACCAAGGCACCTGAGTCCAGATCTGCTCAGGACTCTGAACACTCTTCTTTAGAGATGAGCTTCAGGAAGTAAAAACAATTTAAGTGGGCATTAATATTCCCAAACTTCCCCCAAAGCTGAGTGTTTCCTAGATTCCCATTGAATAGAATGTTTTTTCTATGGGCTCATTTCTTATGACCCTTTGGAAAGATACAAACTTAATTGTGCTCCTGTGAGTCTATTCATTTGTGCCTATTCTTCCTAGAAAACCCTTGCATCTCAGGGTCAATCAGAACAGAATCCATTTCCCACACTAAGAAGCCCAGTTTCCTTCCTAACATCATTCACAATGCGACTGTTTTGATAAAGGTTTATTTTGTCAACAATTATCACCCAGCATCTGATTTAAGATGCACACTAAACATTATCACATCTATTTAAAATAAGTCAAAACTCGATTATTATGTGTGAACATTTATGAGTGAATTTAAAATTTCCATGTGGCAAAGCGGTAAGAAACCTCAGTGGCCAACCCCAACCAACACTGTGAAAAAATGATAACATCACCTTAATCCTAAAAAAGTCCCTGTGATCCGGAGTCACTGAAGTCACCTTTGGTGATGATCGTGCGCCAATAATTAATCAATCAACAATAATTTTTGAGCACTTACTCTGCGCCATATTATGCAACATAATAACTTGGAGTGAAGTCAGCATATAAACAAATCTGACCCAAACCTAGCCTGGAGTTTGTCATCTGGTTGTGGAGCTAAGGACACGCCTTGGCACCACGAAGACATACCCACTAAGTACTAGCCCAGGGGGCAGATCACGAGTACAGAAGTCTCGGAAAAGGAGGAAGAGCTGACAACCAGCGCTTACTAAGCGCTCACTGCGCTGCAGACACTATTTCTATTACACCTTCCAGCCACTTGGATTGAGAATCCCCGGCTCATATGGGGATGAGAGAAATGAGTAAATGCAAGATGGTAACACATGCTCTTGGTCAAGCCTTCCTAGAACAGGAAAGGGAAAGGAGCCCAAAACAAAACTACAGAGTTAAAAACTTCCCCTTGTGAGTAGCTCCCAGAGCTACAAAGACGACGACGAACTTCTGAGCAGGGACTAGGGAAGGTGGAAGGGAGGGTGGACTAGCAAGCAAGGTGAGCAGAGGCTCCGAGTGCATGTGGGTGGCACCAGGCTGGGGACGCCTGGGGAAACCCACACACACCTGCTTAGAGAGAGGACGATGTCTTTGGCAAAGTGAGGAGGTCGGTACAGGCCAGCACAGGGGCTCTAATCTCTCCCTCCACAAGTCACAGCTGCCACCATTCTTGGCCTTCTGAGTTCCTGGAATCAGAGTGTGAAGTAGCCTTGTCCTTTCTCTACTACCCATTTCATTTTGAAGCTAGGGACATTCTAGTCCTGGAAAATTAAAGAGTGTGCCTTCAGATCAGCTTGGGAATAGGTGCAGTCTCTTCCCACCCAATCAAACCCTCTGCGGAACCCGGGTTCTGCTCAGCGTTTCCCCTGGCCCTCTGCTGCTTTCTCAGTTTCTTGTGCACAGGAGGGGCTTGCGGCACCCTGTCTGCACACCGCAGTCAACAGCACCTTATATTCATACAAAAGCCCGTTACACTGCCACAACTCAAAACTCGCATGGGAAGGGAAATTAGCTTTGTGCTTAAGTAGCTATAAATAAAAGCCCCAAACTAGTGAAAGTTTCTAGATCTCCTTTTTATTTAAATGTTCCTCATTTATATGCAACCAATTCACAAAAGCCCACACACCAATCTGTAACGCACCTGGTCTTGTGAGAAGTTGCCAGTTTGGTAGTGTCGTGTTTTTTTCCCCCACAATAGAAACTGCACAAGTTCACGTCCTGAGGGTACAACAGTCACTTTTCCTTCCCCTCCTCCGAAAGACTCCCCCGAAACAAACAGGTTATAAAATATATCAAATGAAGCAGGCTCTATTCCTGATCTTGTAGCAATGCAGGTCCAGGTACATTTTAGAGAGTGGGGATGTCCAACAGTGCTGTCTGGCGTAGCCTGTACCACATGTGAACCTTCTCAAAATCAGTGCTGATCTGCTTCACTGTACAGCTACCATCGCAAAGTACCGCAGACCATGGCTTAAACAGTAAACATTCATTTCTTCAGTTCTGGAGGCCAGAAGTCTGAAATCAAGATAATAGGGTGTGCTCCTTCGGAGCCCCTCTCTGTGGCCAGTAGATGGCTACCCCTTGTGTGTTTCCTTCCCCTCTGCACGTCTGTGTCCTAATCTCTTCTGACTTGGTCACCAGCAGTATTGGAATAGGGCTACTCTCATGGCCTCATTTAAATCCAATTGCCTCTTTAAAGACCTTATCTCCAAAGACAGTCATATTCTAAGGTGCTGAGAGTTAGGACGTTACCACATAAATTTGAGGAGAGACACAAGTCAGTGATCATACCACTCAGCCCTCTGCCTTACCCCTAAATTCATGATCTCATATACAAAATACATTCGCACCCATCCCAACAGCCCCCCCTTTCCACCATCAATGCTAAGACCTCTACCTAGAGCAGCTTTTAGGGAAGGAATTTGAAGAGGCAGAGAGACATTAAAATCACTTGCCATTCTCACTCTAGACTGACGTATAGGCCTGGCTTGTAGAGCTAGAGGGAAGTTTTGGTTAACTGAGCTGTCGAGAGAGATGTGGGGCTGTCCTGTGGGGCTCTGCAACTCTGAACAATTCCAGAAAGGAGACTTTCTTCTAAGACCACTGCTTGGAACTCTAAGGGAACAGTGGGTGAACTTCTACAGAGACTGCACCCACTATTACCTCTTTCTCGAAAGGAGCTGAACCCTCGTTCTAAGAAAGGTATACAGAGTGCTGATTCAGCTCATCAAGGGTAAAAATAGCTAAGTGGGAAGCTTGAGTGGAACTTAGCAGTTCACCTGTTTTTGTTATTATCAACTGCACAAGAGCAAATATCAAGGACTGCAAAGCTAGAAGCCATTGTAAAACCAAGGCTCTCTGAAAAGTGTCTGTCTGAAACTGAGAAGAAATGGAAGGCTTGCTCAGATTGAAAATAGACAGATGTTTTGGGAGCTTCTCCTGGAACAGCTGCTAGGGACCAGCAGTCAACAGGAAGGCCTGATGGCGCGAGTAGGTCAGGGAACGTACAGCAGCCCGCAGCCATCACTGGGATTCCACCTAACCTCATCTGAGGGGAAAGACTTGGGCTTCCCATCATCATTTACCAGCTTTTCGAAGTTCAGCACTCCCTGTGGCTAGGCAGACGTGCATTTGCAGGTCAAGTTCATTTCTGGTGATGCAAGACTGGGAGCCTTTTCAGTACAGAGCCACAATTGATATTGGAGCCACACACCTCCTTAGACACTTACGATTTCCCAACGGTAACACCTGAAGTTGCAACTGAGCCCTTCGGTCTGACTCATCACAGGCAAGCAAAACGTCCCAGAGGTGGGGAATAGGGAGAGGAAGACAGCCTACAGTTCTGCTGCTGCGTGTGAATGCCATTCTGGTGCTCTAAGAAATCACGCTCCGCAATCAGATCTATCAGGGAATAAAATAGTCAAGTGAAGGACTTGATAAAGGGGAAGGGAAGTAAGGCTTTTAGACTTGGGGAAAAGATACACCTACACACGCATTCATTTTTTAAGAGTGAACAAGAGACAGCTTGAGAATAGCAAACGTGCCCCAGTTTGCCCATCCTTAAATATTTTTTTTTAATTGAGTCATAGCTGTGTACAATAATTCAGTCAAGGAGTACAGTGTGTGGGCTTCACATACAATTGGAGATATTTTTATCAACCTGATTAATATAACATTCATGATATTTTCTCATTTACTATGTGAAAACAAT
>CAUYRH010042742.1:0-41258 GCA_963574655.1 Perodicticus potto | reverse complement strand
TAGAAGGGTACAGGTGAAAATTACTAAATGTAGAATATAAATGTCTTCATATAGTGATTTAAAGGCCATGAAGGCTATGTTAAATAGTTCAATGAAAATATTTCAGATTGTATATGAAGTCAGCACATTGTGCCCCATGATAGCACCAATGTACACAATTATGATTTAATAAAAATTTAAAAAATAAAGAAAAATAAAGAAAAATAAAGAAAAATAAAGACTAGCCCAATATTTCTATGTCTTGGTAGCTTTCATTTTAATGCATTATCAAATTCTGGACACTGAGTTAAAATTGACTTAACCTTCTATTTGATGAAAATAAGTTAGAACATAGTAAATAAACAAAGTGAAATCAATCATCTTGTATACAGGCCTTAACTAATCTAGAAACAGTATAGTATTCCTCAAATAAAAAGGTGATATTGGTGGATATAGTAGCTATATTATTTCTCAGATTTTTTTCTCAAGAAATAATTGGATAAGCTGAAGAATAAGATTGTTAGAAACAGCAGCAACAACAAAATATTGTAAAGTAAAAAATAAACCATACTGTTTCTAATTCTGATTTTGTGGACCATACTGTACCTAGTCAATGTTCTGATAACAAATCATGAAAGAATATTCTTACTTGGCCAAATTATTCAGCCCTTTTAGGCTGGGTGCATCAACTCTGCTGATTTTGTTGCCATCAAGATGTAATTCAGTAAGGGAAGGAGGAAGACCTGAAATACAGAAATACAAGATGAGACATTAGCAGGTAAACGTTATAAATACGGAATGTGGAAGTGTTTGGGAGTAGTGCAAACCCTTGCTGCTTTTCTCTGATGCACTTTAACAAAAACATGCACAGTTTTTACCATGTACAACCTTTCTGTCCTGACAATTGCAGGACTGAAGTTAAACACTGAATCTCATAATCCTCTTCTACTTTTATTAATGGGCTGGTTCACACTGACATTGATGAAAGATAATAACTATAAAATGCAGAGGTGAGCATTTGGTCTAAAATAAAATGATCTTCAAATTAAGCCTCTATATAAACTGAACCAGATATTTAACTAATGAGCATGATTAATAATTGTGCTGGCCTTAGCTTTACTTGACTTTTCCATAAAACCATCAAATGCCCCTGTAACATGTCTGACTAGAAAGAGCTAAAGTTTACTTATGCCTTTTAAATCCAGAGTGTTTCTTTATACAGGAGGAGTACAGAGGTCTGCAAGCAAGTGATCTGCCACATGTGGAGCAGCTGGGGAAATAATCTTAAATCCAAAGTATCCACTAAACCTCTGGATTGTACTTCTTGATGGCTGTGATTTCTAGAGATTTAGGAATGTAAATATAAAGGTTTAAGTATTTTATTTTCATTTCCTCTGCCATCTGAGAATATATTGTATATAGCTTGTAAAATATCATATTGTTCTATTTAAAAGAATAGTAACAAATACAAAGAAAATAGCAAATTGGTTACGTGTAGAACTCTCATGTGATTGGTAGAAAGGCTTGGTTATTTGTCTACAAAGACAGAGACTTGGTAAAGGACAGGTTATATTCGTCCTGAAATTTTCATTACCTCCTACTGAGTTCTGTAAATATTGTCTATTTAATGTAATAGTTTAGTTGGCCTTTGATTTGAAAATGTTTTCTATAGCAGTGTGTTTGTATGGGAGTTCCTAAGGAAACAAGTGTCTGCCTACTGCATCTGTTACGTGCAAAACATTGATTTTGGCATTTTTCCTTGCTCATCTCCTTTAGTTCTCTCAATGTATAAATTATTGACCATGACTGCTCAATGCTCTTTCATAGGTAAAAACAGAGAAACTCAAAGTTATAATGTTATACTCTATTTAACTATAGTAGAAGAAGTAATATGCTCCCAGCTGGCCAAAGGAAGTTAAAATAGCACACTCTTAACTGAAAGAAATGAAATGATAATTGCATTATTGTTACAAATAAATGTTATAAAATTACAATCATTCCTGAAATGAGAGATTTCACCCACTTGATTCTCCTTATAATTAATAAATATGAAGTGTAAGAGGGACTTTATCTAACAATTGCAATCAGTATAACCTGGTTTCTTATACCCTCAATGAATCCCCAACAATAAAAAAATAAAATAAAGTAAAAAATATGAAGTTTTGAATACTCCCACAAATAAATATATAACAAAGAAAATTTAATGCATATTCTTTCTTCCCTATTCACCATGAAAAAAATATATTTTTTAAACACAGTAGCCTGTAGTATATCAAACACCATCACATTCATCACCCTTTCCTAATTTCTAAGTATCTCCCCTTTTTTGGCATATCAGTTTCCCAATAGTGAGATTACAAATAGAAGAAAATTTGCAATAGGACAGAGAGAGGCAAACTTACAAAGAAGCTCATTAGCCCTTGCCGTTATGGCATTTAGCTAAAGAACATACATATATTCTTCTTTTTCTCTTTTTAAGACAAAATGTATCGAAGCTTACCTTGGGTCAGGTACTATGTGTGTACATCAGAAGCCTTAATTTTTGTAGAAATCCTTGTAATAATCCTAAAAGATAGATGTATCCAATACCTCCGTTTCACAGATAACAAAACATAAGTTTTGGAAATTTAAATTAATTAACCTAATGTCTTAAAACAACTAAATAATTGAGTTGGGTCTATCACTCAGGTTGGTCTAACCTGAGAGTATGGTTTTATCATCTCTACTCCATATTCTACTGCCTTTCTGTTTCCACGAGTGATAGGGGAGAATGTCCCCAGGAGGTTGTTGAGGCTCAGTTACGAGGATCCCAGTCTATGCAGAGCAGAATCGCGCATGAGACAGGCGTGCACATGCACACCTGAGATGGCCACAGATTAAAACAGTTCAGCACGCGAGTTCTCCCAGCATCCCTGCACAATCCCCACTTTGTTGCTGCCAAGCTCTAAGACCTTGTTCACAATTTACATCACTTTTTTAAGCCTTGTCTTCCACATGATGGAACGAGGATGATACTACTACAGCGATGTTTTGAGAGTCGTATAAAAGAATCTATGAAAAGCACTTGGCACAAGACCTCGAACTAATACCATACTCACTAAACGATAGTTACTATAATTTTTATATTAAATGGTATTCAATAAATGCAAGCAGGAAATGATAATAAAAGAGTGCCTAGGATAGGGAGAAAACATAAGAAAGGAAAGGCAAACAGGTTAGTAAGTGATAAAATGTGTTGCTGAAGGGTATTTTGGAGGAATCAGAAGGAATTATTAAGAGGAACAGCAAAGTCTAAGACTATGCTTAATGTAAGTCATCTTAATGTAAGCATGAAGGGGTGAAAAGAATTTTAGCTAGCATTTCAGCAAATTCTATTTCATTATTGATACAAATATTTCATTCCTACACAAGGAATGAAAAAGACATTACATATAATGGATCATAGACTTAACACAAAAGCACTTTTATGAACTTATAAGTCAATTTCTATAATCTATGTGTCTATGTATCTATCTATCTATTTATCTATCTATCTGTCTATCTACCTATCTATCCATCCACCCATCCTCCCATCCCAGTAGCTCCTATTAAGGTATCAAAAGCATTCTCTGTAGCCAAAAATTGTGGAGAGGACAAGGGGTAGTTAGAAAACATACTATGGTATTAGTAATCTCAGGAGCTGAAATTTCTGCCCAAAAAAGGATAATTGATGTTTTCTGTGGGTATGTACATGTCATATTCAGTCCAAGAACAAGACATCTAAAATGACAAAGGAACACACTTCAACTATGGTCTGAAGTTTACAAAGGGGCTTTTGCGATACGGAAAAACCTGAGGTAATGAAAATGGGCAAATTAGGCAAATTTTTCATTGGTGGTTTGATGCCTTTTCTGACTCACAAAGATTGGCTTATGTGCCTCTCCTGGGTCTCTCACAGTAGAAAGAGCTTGCCCGGGTGACTATGCCTAGGATAGGGAGAAACAACAGTCATCGCTGTTTCCTTGTGTGGCTCCTGAAGACAGGTAGGATGCCTGTCCACTGGCCTGTCTCCAGTGTTTGCCACGTTGCCTATGTATAGTGAGTGTGGAAAACAATTTTAATGACTAACAGAAGGTAACATTAATACCCAAGTCATCGACATCCTAAACATTTCTCTATTTATTTAATTTTGAAATGACCCAGCAAGGTGGATATTAATATTATTTCTACTTCATAGATAGAGTGAGGGACAGATGAATGACTTAGCCAAGGTCCTGGAGCCAAGTGCCTATTAGTGGTAATTTGAACTCAAGCAAACTGTTTCCAATATCTATACTCTATACAACACACAGCCACCATTACTAAGAGTGCTAAATCCCCTCTTTCAGACATTAATGTCCTAAAAAGAAAAAGAATTCCCTAAGGGATTGGAAATTCAAAGTAAAAATTGGCTCGGTTTTAGAAAAACTTTCATGTATCTTTTTTTTTTCTCACAAAGTACCAAAGCACGCTATTTTTCAAATAACTGCTTTTTTTTCTTTGTGATATCACCATTATACATGTTGGGCATAAAGTTAGTGTGCAATTTAAAATAGAGTGCAGTTTAAAATCACACATGAACTTTATGGCCATCCTGTATACTGTAAAATCTTACCTCTTAGAAGAGAGTTTTTAAGGAGTCTATGTATCTCTACAGGGGGACTTGGTACACACATTTCCATGAAGAGAAAATTGACTGGCAGTCAGGTTGACCAGTTGGATCCCAATTCAAATTTCCACAATTTTGTAAAATGTCACAGTCTTTGAACTTAAATTTTCCAGATGTGTTGGAGAGTTTTCTGTTACCTTGAGGGATGGTGGTTATGTTCGTGTCAGCAATGCGGATGTAGGAGAGCTTCTTCATCCCCTGAAAGGCTCCATTTTCAATGCCCGAGCTCTTCAGCGGGTTGGTGCCCAGTTCTACAAATGCAGTAAGTACAAGGCTTTTAGAGGCAATCTTAGGATATTACCCAACAGAGTAGTATCTGATTCATCGAAAACTCTAGAAAGAAATCCGGGTCAATAACAACTTAATTGAAAAAAAAAAAAAAGAGAGAGAAAGAGAGAGATTAAAGGCCATGTTCCTCAGAAGAATAGCCAAATAGAATAAAGATTTCCTTTATTAAAAGAAAAAAAACCCAAACAAACAACAAAAAAACAAGGATTTATAGAAAAACAATACTAGCAAACACGATAACAAAAAAATTATTTAAGGTGCTTACATACATCTATCCAGAAAACAGCTAAATCAAGCCTTTACAAATCACCCTTTATGTTATTTGTTACTTTCCCAAGATACTTAAAAACGTCATTGAAGAATCTGAATCTAGTATTTTGCAAGTTAATTATAAAACTAACAATTTTTCACCATACAGTTAGCAAAACATTACAACACATTTTATTAAAGCAAATGATTTGTGGATGTTCAAAACACAATAAATCCCCACAAAGGAAAAATAACTCAAAAAATTTTCATTGAGCTCTACTGAAATCCATCATGCATATTAAGCATGGGGTAGGGAGACTTCAGCGCTAGAGCTTTCTCTATATTCTCAGATCTGCAAAGACAAGGAATACAAACGTCATCAAAAGATACAGATTCAAAGTCCCATTTCTCCCGTCCCTGCTGGTGTAATTCATACAAGCATAAGGCATGTAGGCGCCTGCTAATTTACCTTCCTGTGCTTAAAGCTTACTTCATATCTCTTAAGATGAATCTTGACTCCTTGAATCCTGACATTAAAGTTAAGAAAAATATCTGTACCTACGACAATCATCTGATTCAGTCCATTGAACACAGCTTTTCGCACTTTGGTGATCTCGTTCTCATGGGCTCGAAGCTCCTGAAGAGTTTTGGGCATTTTTTCTGGCAATTCCTTCAGCTGATTCTTGGACAGATAAAGTCGTTCTAACTTGACCAAAGGTGTAAATGCTCCAGGGCTAATTTTGCTAATTTTGTTGTTGACGAGAATCAATGCCTATAGATAGTGAAGAAAAACATCTTCTTAAATTTAAATATTTCCCCTTATATATAAAACAAGTGCATCATCTATTCATTCCATTTATGGGACTAGCAGAGACATCTGGAAAATTGTAAGAAATCAGGGGAAAAAATAAGCAAATGTGATTCCTTTACTTAAGAAATATATAACACAAGGACCTGACCACCAGGAATAAAGAAGAGGGGCATGTGATGAGATACATAATATATATGAATATATGGAGACTGTCCAAAATGTATACACATTTAAGAAAGGAAAATACAGGATTAAATTTGTAATACTCAAGTCACATTTGACTTCAGCAATTACAAGAAGTGCTCGATGTAACTTGTTTTCATCTTGTTATTTGTATATATTACTACAATTTTAATACAGTTTTTTCTTTCTTCAAATATGTATACCTTATAGCACCTCTGCACATACACATACATACACAGATACTTGTGTATGAGTGTGCATATGTACATATATAATTTGTAAAGCATAAATATTGATAAGGACTGATTACTCAAATGACCTAAGATAACTAAAAAAAATCAATGACACAGACATCCACCCCTCAGTCAGAGTAAGACTCTGTCTCTAAAAAAAAAAAAATATTGCCTAAATAATAATATATTCTGTTGTAGCTCATTGCACTTTTTTAATTATTATTTCTTTGCCACTTGAAAGATTAAGAAAATTTTCTTTTGTTTTCCTACTATGTATTATAGTTTTTGAAGGGAGGAGATTGCCTGATCACAAATACTTCTCATTTCATTAAATTTTAGTATAGTCTAATAATTACTATAGAGAATAAAGGTGTAGTCAATATGGCACAAAGAACCTTAGTATATTTTTCTTTTATTTTCTTCTTGTCTTTTTCACACATAAAGATTTTATATGACAAGTATTTTAATATTTTGATTTGATTTTTATCTCTGAGTTCTCCTAAAATAGGAAATTACTTCTAATTCATTATTGTTATGTCTGTAGCTATTTTTGTACTACTTTGTTCTGTTCCCATTACCTCTATGTCCCACAGAACCGCACCATTTTTATTATTTTAAGTCATCTTATTAATTAACCTTAAGGAACTTAAAATAATTGTGTCAAGATCTAAGAAAGTTGCATTTTCAATTGTAGTTTACTTTTTGGCACATATGAGAATGCAGAGGGACTAAAACAGAACTGGAAAAATAAAACAACGCAAACCTTTAGTCTCAGAAATGCAAGAATACAGGCGTGAGCCGCAGCGCCTATAATCCCAGCACTCTGGGAGGCGAAGGCGGGTGGATTGCATGAGCTCATGGGTTGGAGACCAGCCTGAGCAAGAGCAAGATCCCATCTCTAAAAATAGCCGGGCATTGTGGCGGGCACCTGTAGTCCCAGCTGTTTGGGAGGCTGAGGCAAGAGAACCGCTTGAGCCCAGGAGTCTGAGGTTGCTGTGAGCTACGACGCCATGGCACTATACTGCGGGCAACAAAGTGAGACTCTGTCTCAAAAAAAATAGCGAGGATCTTCTCAAAAGGTAATACCTGGTTAATGAATCTATGTACATCCTTGCGTAGTTTACATTATTTGACAAAGCTTCTTGTTAGAGAATGTCATCTTTTAACTAATCTTAAAAGAGGCATTGGTTGGTCAATACAAAATCCAAGGAAATTCTAATGGTTATTACTGAAAAGTTCAAAAATCTTTTTTTTTTTGGTAGAGACAGAGTCTCACTTTATCACTCTTGGTAGAGTGCCATGGCATCACACAGCTCACAGCAACCTCCAACTCCTGGGCTTAGATGATTCTCTTGCCTCAGCCTCCCGAGTAGCTGGGACCACAGGCGCCCACCACAACGCCCGGCTATTTTTCTGTTTTGCAGTCCGGCAGAGGCTGGGTTTGAACCCGCCACCTTCGGTATATGGGGCCGGCGCCCTACTCGATGAGCCACAGGCGCCACCCCGAAAAGTTCAAAAATCTTATAGAGACTAAGGTCAACTGACATTAACAAACAAAAAGTCAGGGAAAAGCCAGAGTCTAAAGTGCAGAGACTGTGTCATTACCAGATACGGAAAATCGCAGATGCTTAATGAAAAGTGTAAAGGAGATATTCAACCGCCCTCCATGGAAAAGTATTTTAGAAGCTTGATATAATTAAACATATTAAATATGATCTGAAAAGTCTATCTTATGTTAAATGTTGAAACCTTTTTTTTTGAGACAGTCTCACTCTGTCGCCCTGGGTAGAGTGTAATGGCATCATTCCTCGCAGCAGCCACAAAATCCTGGGCTCAATCCATCCTCTTGTCTCTGCCTACAGAGTAGCTGGGACTACAGGTGCCCACCATGATGACCAGCTAGTTCTCTCCAAGTAGAGACAGGGTCTTATTCTTGCTCAGGCTGGTTTCCACTCCTGAGCTCAAGCAATCAGCTGCCTCTGCCTCCCAGAGTGCTAGGATTGCAGGTGGGAGCCATAGTACCTGGCTGCAACCTGACTTTTAATAACGTGTACATTTTTCTCGCTATGTGGAGGTTGCATCGTACCAAGCAAGTATTGTTCTAGGGCTTTTTGGATTACCATCATCAGTGTAGGCAATTAATTATTAGTGTACTTGGTCAAGCCAGAATTCTCCTGCATTTAGAATCTCTAACTCTGACTCTTATTTGGTGTGTGCCTATGAGCAAGTAACTTAACCGTTCTGTGTCTTGTATGTAGTAATTGCCAAACAAGTGTTTTGGTATTATTTAGCCCATGACAATTTTTGTTGATTTTTAATTAAAAATAAACCCTCCCTTACTAGATTTATTAAGCTTCAATATTAAAGATTGGCATTCAGTATTCACACTTCATTTTCCATTATCTTACAGAGCAATCATGTAATTTTTCTACATGTATAACACTGCCCTCATGCAACATGGACCATTCATGAGCCACAGAGTTGTAAATGAATATCATTAATGAAGAAAAAAGAAATATATTCCTGTTAAATCCCTTCTATTTTAATGCTTGCTAAATTTTCATTTCTTTCCTTCTTTCCTGTTCAACCGTGGTTTTCCTAGGTGAAATTAAGATGTTTATTTTCATAATAACAAGGATAGAAGTGATCATGAATTAAAGAGTAAGAGAAAAGTAGCTGTTTAAAATCCTTTGAAGGGGTGAAAGCTCTAATAAACTCTCTCTCTTCTTCCGACATATACTTTGAAGTAGAAAGAAAGGGTTTGCCAAAAGGTAGTTTCCTAAAACTATACTTAGGAAGAAACTTGGGAAAATAAAGAACATATTATTACAAATGCCAGATTTAACGAGAGCATCAAGGAACTCAATGTCTCAATGTCTCTTACATAAGGATATAAAAAATTTTAAGGAAGTATTCAGATTATACTTAAATGTGAAGGAAGTTGAGATGGTAGCAAAAGCATTCCCCCCTACAAAAAAAAAAAAAGCCAAAATAGCTCTAGGGTAAACTTATACAAATAAAGCTTTTTTGGATATTTCAGTTTGCTGAAACTAATATTAACTAATATTTTTATAATATTTTTTTATTAAGTCATTTGTACATAGATCATAAATACATTTATGCCATTATGGGATTCTTTGTGTTGATTATTTGTACAAATCGGAGTGCTTACATCCTACTAATCAACATAGCCTTCACCTCATTTACCCAATTACAGCATTAAGACATTTATATTCTACACCTGATAGATCCAACTTGTACTTGCAATATGCTCCATAGGTGTGGTCCCCCTACTAACCCTCCCTCTATCGACCCACCCCCTCTCCTTCCCCTTCACTCCTTCATCTTAGGCTAATATTAACTTTTTATGATTTCATCATTAAACTTATTCCAGCGATAGTTTAAATAGTCACTGACAAACATTATTGGTTTCACCATCAACTCACTCATAGTGAAAAATTAAGATGAAAGCAGGGAGCTGGTGAGTAGGGCTTTGAGTTAGTATCCTACCAGGGTAAACAGACCCCTCAGGTCCAACATCAGGACCTGAGGGGTCTGTTCATGCTGTATCATCCAGAGTTCTGGAGCCTGTTATCTTTTATTGTAGGCAGCTTGCATTTTTATTTGTCTGTTGCTTATTTTCTTCTCCCTGTGTTTCCTGCTTTTACAGATGGCCCTCTTTTCTTCTCTCTGCCTTTCAAATGTCAAATAATCTTCTAAAATTCTTTTCTCACATCTTTTCTCAAAACCATAACAAGTAATCTGATAATATTATGATGTCTAATTTTTCTTTTGCATTGGGTCCTTGACATTTCCAACTTTTATCATATTTTTGTGTTTGTATTTTTTTGACACATCAATCAAGTGATGTGTCATATCTAATGATCCTGGCATAAGACTATATGCTATTCTTTTAAACTGTAAAATCTTAAAATTTTAGGGAAAAGAAATCTTTGCTTCCTTTAAAACCTATGGCATATTTTCTCTCAATGGATAAATGTTTGTTTCTTTCCTCTTCTTGGTTGTAAGATCTTTTGTATCTAAATCTTATCTTTATTATATTAGCTATGTTCTATATAGTATGACAAGTTTATACTATTTTATAATTTCCCTTATATATATTTATTATTCTAATATATTGCAGCCAGAGCATTTATTTTATATTTATATTTTACTATGTATTGCTTATTATTAGTATATGCCCACCTCAATTATTTTCTATAATCACAAAAAGAAATAAATGGATATGAAATGAGAGTTGACTAATTTTATGCTCTCATCCTTAAGAACATAATAATCAATTCATTATAATAAGTGAATTCTTATCTCCACAGGTATGTAACACATCACTTGGCAACCTTCCCCATTTTCTGAAAATTCCAATTCTTCAAATTTCATTCTTAATGTTGAACAACAACCTGCTTCCCTCAACTATCTACTCACTAGGATAGTTCCACTATCTTGTAGCTGAAGCAAGTAAATACTATTCCTCTCCAACATGGCCCTTCAAACATGTCACTAGTGACCTTTTATATTCAGTCTAAACATCACATCTCCATCAGCTGTGCCTCTAAGACAAGCTTTCTAGATTCTTCATCCCCACAATCATCTTTCCCTCTGTGCTCTTTAATGCCCTTCTTAAAATTCATACCAAGGATCAGACTCAACACTTCAAGAGTGGCCTACTGGAATGCAATACACAGTAAGATTTTCATGGTATATATTTGGAGCATTGAAGTCTGGCTTCTATATGCTAAATGTGCACTGATCTTTTTCTAGGAGGCCACATCACACTCGTTGCATGGATAGAAATTTATGCTAGATAACATGTTTTATAGTGATCTTGGTACACTACATGAACAGACCATGTATTTGGTCCTGCATTGGCAAGGCTTAGCATTATTGGATTGAGTTGCTTGCTATTTGTGTATGAAATACCTTCTCCCGTCTACTGCTTTATTCAGTCTTTGCCCTTTCCTGCCCTTCTTTGTATCCCAGGAAGCTGACCTGTGGGCACTGCATTAGCCAAATGTCCTCATCGTCTGTCCTCTACTAAGTGCAGTCATTGAAGACCCAAGTAGGAAACCCCTGGCAGTGCTCTCTCTTTCTCGATGACATACTGACTGGTTGACTTGACATTAGAATAGAGGTGAGTGAAAATCAAAACAAAAACACAATGAAGATGCAGCATGTGTAATTCCAAAAGCAAAGCAAGAAATATGTTTATGTATGAAATATGAAGATAGAATCATATTTGCTGAATAAAATATAGATAATTATCCCTTTTTCTCTTAATACCAATCTTAGACACTCTGGAAGGTCATTCACATTTTCTTAGAAAATGAATGAAAAAAATAAAGAAATGAAATAACAATCCATTTTGTGTTTTTTTTTCCACTAGTAAAGTACGATCTAATTGGGAAAATAAGTTTTATTCGTGAAAATATGATAGAAGATTAAGATATAAAGAATTATTTATGAAGCAAATACTAAAGATATGTGAGGTATATGTAGGAAAACTGAGTCAATTTTCTTTAGTGAATGAATATATTTTTCCTTCCCACTATCACTAAAAAGAGAAGTTGAAAACTTATGTGTTTAGTTATTGCCATATAGTACTTTTGGCTTTACCTAGGTTTTATTTTGAAAAACACTTTGAGATATATCTTATCGTGATTAACCTTACATGAAGGTTCTTCAGGTTCTTAAAGTCACCATCTTTGATTTCAGTTATTTTGTTGTTTTGCAGGTCCAGCAGGGTTGTGTCAGGGGGAAGATCCTTTGGCACTTTGTCCAGACCTAGCATAAAAGTAAAAGGAATATGTGATTAATAAAAAAAGAACTCACAACTAGAGTCATTAGTGTATTTATCAAAAAACAAAGTCATGGTGATAGTTTTTTCAGAAC
Source organism: Perodicticus potto (assembly GCA_963574655.1). Taxonomy (NCBI): domain Eukaryota; kingdom Metazoa; phylum Chordata; class Mammalia; order Primates; family Lorisidae; genus Perodicticus; species Perodicticus potto. The sequence continues at coordinate 28,921 of CAUYRH010042742.1, read as the reverse complement.
TTCTTTTTTTTCCTTATAAGCATTACATTAACTATGTTTATAATGTTTGCATCATCTTTTACAATCAGGTCCAAGTGAATTTTTCTATTGAATTATGAACTAAACTTGACATTTTCCTCATGGAATTACTCTGTGCATTAGTGGGAAATTTGTGTTTTGTTAGGTTGTGGGTCAAATCTCTCAGTACATACTATTTTTACCTCACTGTTCTTGTATTAAAAAGCATTTTCTTTGGTAAGTGTTCAGCATGAATGTTTTGTAAATCTATACATTTCTACATAAATACCCTTTCAACAGAGAATTACTCTAGCCAAATCATCACTTATAAATACCTTCTTTTTTTTTTTTTTTGAGACAAAGTCTCACTTTGTTGCCCTTGATAGAGTTCAGTGGAGTCACAGCTCACAGCAACCTCAAACTCTTGGGTTCAAGGGATCCTTTTGCCTCAGCCTCCTGAGTAGCAAGGAGTATAGGCCCCTGCCACAATGCCTGTGTATTTTTTATTTATTTATTTATTTATTTTTCAATCTAGGTTCTCATTCTTGCTCAGTTTGATCTTGAATTCCTGAGCTCAAGTGATCCTTCCTCCTGCCTCAGCTTCCCAGAGTGCTAGCATTACAGGCGTGAGGCACCACGCCCAGCTATATAAATATATTTTTTTTATAAACCTAACACCGTCACAGATCTACACTTAAAATTACAGTTGTATGAACATGTAATCAAGTTGTTGTGTCCAGAACTTGAAAATTTATCCAAACTTTTGGAAGAATAGTTATTTCAGTTTTAATTGGAATGCTGAAACAATATCGATTTTATGTGACATCTTCTAACCAATAGATGAGTGGCTAATTAGTATAAAATAAAATAAATTGGGTAGTGTGACTTCCCTAATTAATTTTATGAAGTATTCCTTTTAGACTTTATATTTAGGTCTAACTAACTGAGTTACCATTTTTAGCTTATAAATGTAAACTTGAGTAACCAAATGCTCCATGGTGTTCAAAAATATTTCCACAGTCATTCAACTAGATGTTAGGATGAATCAATATTATTGAAAAGATATATCATTTTGAATAAATCATTATAAATGCTTATGCAGAAAATGTCACATGAGGCTTTTTGCTTTTCTCTCAACCTCTGGCACTATTCCAAATTGTAGGATAGTAAGTAAAACCTTGACATTTTATTAGATCAAGTTAATATAATAATGTATATACTTTAAGATTACATAACATAAACCCCTTTGGGAGAAGCAACCTCTCCATCATATCTGAAATTTGAATTACTGAAGATGATTTTCTTATTTATTCAACAAAACTAGGCACAAACTATTTATTAGATCCTGGGGATACAGAAGCACAAACAAGACAGATACCACCTATGTCCTCATAGAAAATGTAATTCAATCTATAGTTTTCAATTAAAAATAAATTAATTTGCAATATAATAACTGCTATGTTGGGAAGATAACTTTTGTATTTATAAACCATCATGGTAGCCATATTTCAACTATCTTCACTTCCTCTGTGAACATTACAGAAAACATATCTGAAATCTCCTGCTTCTGAGTTCTTTGCAAATAATTTTTTGTTCACAATATCCCTGCTCTGTTGAACAGGGATATTGTGGGAACAAAGTCTTGCTCCTAATTGAGTGACCAACTCTCTTTATACATTTGAATATTAAAATTGCATGTGATTCTGAACTTACAGAAATATATAACTCACAACCGAAACAGTTGCCATGGAAATAACAAGAATGAAGTGTTTTCAGGGATGAACAGTAAAACACTAGAATAGCTACCTTGTAGGGGGATAAATTTAATAACACCAAACCGTTATAATCACTGTCATTTTTGGAAATGTCAATTTGCTAATTTCATGCAATTAGTAGTAGTAGATTTCTGCCAAATCTTTGATAATTAATGTTCTCCAACCAAGAAAAAACTCATTTCTTTTCACTTAGAATATGGCTACTACATTTTATCATTATTTTTTGGACTTCTTTGTAAAATTTTAACTTCCTCTATGATTACTTTTATGCATTGGTGAACTTAAATTCTTGGGACCTTCTTAACATTTGGTCAATGTCAAGTGCAGATAAAAATTAAAATTATTAGGGAAAGAGGTGATATGTCTTGATGGCTGACAATTTTGGTTGTCATTCTAATATTTCGTAACAATGGAAAGTACTTTTGGTCAATAATATACAATTTATTCCTAAGGATTTAGAATAAAATATACCATCTTCAGCTTTGTAATTTTTGCAGTTTAGTTCTTAAACAGCCATCCATTTTAGTGATTAATCCTACAATCTGCTCTGAAGTATCAGTAAATTCATATCTATTTGGGAGATTAACATATGAGTATTTTATTATTAATAGTTTATGTAGTTTTAGAATTTATTTTAAAACTTATTTTATTGATGTATTTATTTAGACACAGGATCTGGCTCTGTCATGCAAGTGGTGTGCAGTGGCATGATCATAGTTCACTCTAACTCCTGAGCTCAAGTAATCCTCCTGCCTCAGCCTCCTGATGGCTACTATTACAGGTGCACACCACCACACCCAACTATTTTTTTCTATTTTTTTTGTGGAGATGAGTTCTGGATATGTTGCCAGGCTGGTCTTGAGCTCCTGGCCTCAAGTAATCCTCCCATCTCTACCTCTCAAAGCCTTGGTATTATAGACATAAACCACTATGGCACATTTCAAATGTGTTCTTTACCAGTGAGATAGGTAGAGCAATATATAACTTCATTATTTTCAGAGGATTTTTACAAAGTTTTTAATGACATGAATGAGCTCATCTATCGGAGAGTGACAAAATATGGACCAAAGACAACACTCCTGGCTTCCAAAATGATATTTTTGTCTGGCATACCTACCTGTATCCCCCAAACCAACTGTTCTGACATCAGACCCAGTAATGTGCTATACATTTAAGGGCTAGATGGGGTATAAAGAGTGTGAAATACTGTACTCAAAGACAATTCTAGGCAGAGTGAAATGGGGAAATTACCCTAGTGATGAATTCTTTAGAATATTACAAGGGGAAGGACCCTTAACTATCAGGTAGTCTGTGTTCCCAAATGCTGATCACGTACATTCTATGATGAAGTTTTTAATGTATATATTAAAATAAACATAAATAAAAGAATCTGATTAGTTCAATAAATTCTCTCTCTCTCTCTACACATACGCGCACACACACACACACACACACACACACTTCTGAGACTAGTTCCTGCCTCCACTTACTACTATTGAATATTCCTTCTTTTAAAATTGATTATAATAGCAGATGAAAGGTTGTTGTTAGTGTGTTAAGTGAGGTTTGACCTTAATAAGAAATTAATTTGGTCAGCATTCAAACAAGTTACATGTCTCAGAAATCAGGGAACTTCTGAAGGATTACTTCTAGTCTAATCCTCTCGTTCCACAGGTAAAGAAGATAAATACCTTACCCAATGTGCCTCAGGGCTAACCTACATCAAGAGTCAAATGGTATTAAGTGCTGCCTCAGAACTGTGTGGTGTGCTGTTTGTGTGCATGACTATTGTGCGTATTTAAAAAAGGAAATACATTTACAACTGTCCCTTGAACATACTATGCTAATTCCTACTTATTCACTTCTGTTCATACAATGCATATTTTATGGTAAACTCATTCATTTCCTTCTACTTCCATTTCATCAATCCTTTAACATCCCCCCACCCACTTATTCCACCTAGTTATCCTGACCCACCCAAATAACCAGGATCTCCTATTTCCAAACTCTTCTTAACAACAACTTACAACTTTGTGCTAGCTATCCTCTTCTCTATTTTAGAGATTATTTTTTTCTGTAATTTCTGGTAAGCAAGTCAAATGACAGTTTTTCCTGGGAGCTTTGCTCTGGATGTTCTGCACATAGATGGTGACTTTCTGGTTAATTAATTTTAAAGTCATTCCGCCTGGCTGATCCATGGCGGAAAGTTCCTAAGCATTGCTTTGAGATCTGCCGTCTTTTGTTGTAACCATCTCTCTACATCCTGCTACCATAGATATGGTGGTTCTTGTTTTTCCTCAGTAGGATTAGGACACAACTGGCTGTAGGGATCATGATTTTCTTTTTCAGTCTCTTTTAGGCAGTAACATTTTATAAGTGGATGATAATATCAAATATGTCATTTCCACTCTAAGCACCTGGAAATCCCTCTCACTTTTCAACATTAAGAAATTATTGTAGCAGCACCCTGTAGCTCAGGGTTACAGCACTGGCCACATACACTGAGGCTGGTGCGTTCGAACCCAGCCCAGGCCAGCTAAAACAACAATGACAACTGCAACAACAACAGCAGCAACAAAACAGACAGTTATTGTGGCAGGCCCCTGTAGTCCCAGCTACTTTGGAGGCTGAGGCAAGACAATCACTTGAGCCCAAGAGTTTGACCTTGCTGTGAGCTGTGACACCATGCTACTCTACCCAGGGCAACAGCTTGAGACTCTGTCTCGAAAATGAAAAAATAAAAATAAAAATAGATTATTGGTATTTTGGGATGTGACCTAGTTGTTTTGATTATTTTTATTCAAGAGTTTTATTTTTCTTAAATATATGCTCATATGTACATTATTAGATCAATTATTATGATAACTAGAATTTACTTCATAATAATATGAAAGGGGGAACCTGGTGGGGCTACAGAGAAATTACAGCATTAGTTGATACTGGATGAAACTCTGTGGTGGAGAAACAAGGGTCTCTCTGTTCATCGCAGTTCAATTTACAATTGCCAAAATGGAAACAGCCTAAATGCCCACCAACTCAAGAATGGATTAAGGAGCTGTGGTATTTGTATACCATGGGAAGATAGAGACTTCACACCCTTTGTATTATTAACCTGGATGGGTGTGGGACACATTATTCTTGGTAAAGCATCACAAGAATGGAGAAATAAGAATCCTATGTACTCAATTCTGATATGATGACAATTAAGGTCCTAGTCCACAGTGGGGGGTGAGGGATGGGGAGAGCTGAGAAAGGGAAGGAAGGAGGGCGTGGAGAGGTCAAGGGATAAAGTTCACCTTTTGGGGATGGGACACAAATATAAGACGGTCCGTAACTAACAAAAGCAGTCAATGTTTACCCTGCTTCTGTGCACCCTCTATGAATCTTCAACAATACAAAAAAAGAAAATAATTCCATAATGAGGCTGTTGTTTGAATTTCAGTTCTGGTTCCTCTTCTTGATTGCATCTTGTTTAAGGTCTCTGTGCCTCAGTTTCCCTACATGTTTTACAGAATTTTTCTGAAAATTCAATAAACTATACTACAACATGATGTTCTACCACAGTGCATAGCAGGGGCTTAATTACTACTGCCCACAATTATCAATGGGCAAAAAAAGAAGGTGTAGCTCCAATTATCTTGATAGTATTCATGTGTTTTTTTTTCCTATACAATTATAATGCATATTACCTTAGAGGTTGAAACTTGTTTTGCAAGTATGTCAAATACAGATTTTTTCATCTAAAGGTTTTGCTTTTTCTTTTCAGTCTCTCCCTGGTCTTGCTGTATTTCTCACTGTTCTCATGGGGTCTTTGGAGAGCTTGTCTACCATGCTCTTTTCTGCCTTTGGACAGGAAGCCTTCAGTTTCGTAAACACGTGTTCCCCAAATAGTAATTTAACCCCTCAAAAACTGTTCCTGATCAATTTAATCCTGTTTTAATAGTGGCTAGTGCTACACACTTTTGCAAATCTATAAAATACCAGACTTTGTTTATACATCTCTAGAAGCCAAAATACCTGAGTTAAAATCAACACAGGCACTAACTAGAGATGGCTGGAACGTTCAGTTGGTATCCGTTGGTCTCTATCTCCTCATCTGCAAATACTGAACCTCAGGTAAATTGAGGTAAAAATACAATAGAGATAAGGATTATTTTGGATGATTAAAAATTATTTATTTGAACTAAAATTAATGTTAGGAGTATAAATTAAGTACTCTACCTTACTTAATTAAGGGAAAAGCTACTCTACCTTAATTTTTTTAACTTTTAAATAAACAAACCCTACCTTTAATCTCATATTATTGTATTAATGATGTATAATTTTTAACTAAATAATTCCTATTGGTACTGATGAATTTTATGGTTATTCAGAAAATTGCATACAAAATAAGATACTAAGCATTTTAAATGAGGTATCAATTGGCCAAGCAAAATTTGCTTCAAACAATATTCTGTAATAGTAACTATGTCATGAAGATACATACGACTTAATGCCTTTCTCACAATCTCAAGTTGAAGATTTAAGTATCTATGAAACTTGTAAATTAATTTAAATACAGTGTATTTAATCTCTTGAGTAGTTTTTAATTGTTAAATATTGACATTCGTGGGGGGCATGTAATATCTGTAGCCATTTTTCATATATTATGTAATTTTTGCTTATATATATTAGAGAGGTATATCTAAATCTATAAAATTATGCTTACACATATACTTGAAAGGCATATAAACCTATACATGTAGATAATTATATTTTCTAAAAATAGCAGTAATTAAATTTTTAATTCTACATGCTCTTCTATAATAGGAACTTATCCCAATCCCATTAAGAGGTGAAATCTGATTCTCCTCCCTTCCCTTTGAATTTAGGATGGCCTTAGGTTGTCTCCAGGAAACAGTAGGCTATAGTGGAAGTGAAACATTATGGCATTTGACGCTGGGTCAGAAAAGGCTGCACAGCTGCTCCCCAGTTCTTCTGAGATGTTTGCTTTAGGACAGGCAAAGGCCATAGACAAAATATGTCTGTATTGAGCCCACCGTGTAAGAGGCCACGTGAGGTTTCCAGATGACAGAACAGCTGAGCTCGCAGGCAACAGCAACACCACCTGTCAGTAATGAGATTGAACTGTCTCAAATGTCTAGCCCAGGCTAACCTTCCCGAGTCTGTGCTCGTAGCTAACATTTGACTGCAAATGTATGACAGACCTCAGATAAGAACAGCCCTCCTGAGCCCTTCTCATATTTCTTGTACTTAAAGGGGGGAATGTTCTATTTCTAAATAAAATGGAAGATTCATTAATTCATAAATTAATGAATTCATAATTGAGCAAAATAAAACTATTTTTTCAAGCTACCATGTTTGGGGGATAATATTTATTCAGCAGTGGTAACAGGAACAAAGTGGTTTCCTAAATTTCTTTTTCTTTCTTTTTTTTTTCTTGAGACAGAGTCTCACTATGTCACCCTGGTTAGAGTGACGTGGCATCATACCTCACAGCAACCTCAAACTCTTGGGCTTAAGAGATTCTCTCGCCTCAGCCTCCCAGGTACCTTTCTAAATTTATTTATGAGCATCCTTTAATATAAGTTTCCATTAAATTTACCATTTAAAGAAGATAAAATGAAGCAGCTCTATCTCCTTTAAAATACAGCTAGTAAAGTAAATAAGACTTTACTTAAAACTTTACCATAAAATCATTTTTAAATTAAAGCTAGTAGAAAATGCACACTTTTTTTTCCTTCTTTTGGTTGTCTCAGTGATGAAGAACATTGTTCTCTTTGCAAATATCATCAATCTGGTAAACATCAGGCTGAACAAAGGGCAAGTCATCCTAAAACATCATGGTTTTTTTCCTGCCATGTGGCAAGAGTCCAAACTCCAAGATTTATTGTTACTGATTTCCAACAATTTTTTAAAAATATAGTTCAGTCTTCAAATTCATAGTTAGGATAATAAACATTTCAGTTTTTGGCAAATGACCGACATAATATTTAAGGAGGCCCATCCCCACTAAAAATGCTTTCTCCTCAAGGCAGACATATTTCCCTCTGTCTTAAAAAATGGCAGTTTGATTGTAGTATCAGTGAGGCAGGCTTCAGAAATATAAGGTTCATTCTTTTAATTTCATTCTCTTTCAAAACAAACTCAAAGGGATGTTTGAGCTTCCTGGTTTCATGGGCGTCCTCAAGAGAAAAAGAAAAGGGAAGAAGAAACTAGACCACAACTCCATGACCTCTGCTTCCTCGCAGCTATGTTCTCTCCTGTTCCAGCTTGGTGAAGTCAAAAATATTGTCAAATATTCATCCAAGTACTCATCCAAGCACAAACCTATACATATGTTTATTTATTCATTCGTCAAGCTTTTATTGATGTTTAAGAGCCTACCAAGTATAAGGCACTATAAGGCACTTGACTGGGCAGAAAATGTACAAAGATAAATTATAACCACCCTTCCCTTCTGGCGAGGAGAGAGGTAGACGTATAGATGGGTGGTTAAAGGTATTGAACCACAGGGCGGCACCTGTGTCTCAAAGGAGTAGGGTGCCGGCCCCATATGCCAAAGGTGGTGGGTTCAAACCCAGCCCCAGCTAAAAAACTGCAAAAAAAAAAAAGAAAAGAAAAGATACTGAACCATATTGAAGCATATTGAATTATATATGTATGTGTATATAATTTATTATTGTAGAATAATCAAGGCAAATGTAGATTATATTAAAGTACAGAAATAGGCTGCAGAAGTCATTTCAAATCAGTCTTCAGACTAAGTCAAGGGTAACTGAGTTTTGAATATAGCATAGCCAAGAGGGCTTTCTTCTTTTATTAAGAATGGATTGCACAGCCGGGCATTGTGGTGGGCGCCTGTAGTCCCAGCTACTCGGGAGGCTGAGGCAAGAGAATCACCTCACCCCAGGAGTTGGAGGTTGCTATGAGCTGTGTGATGCTACGGCACTCTACCGAGGGTGATAAAGTGAGACTCTGTCTCTATATAAAAAAAAAAAAAGAAGAATGGATTGCAAACTGGTTAACTTTTGTTATCCTTATTTTCAAGAAAATGTATACACTTCTGCTACTCTTTTTGAAGGAGAAAACTTTAGATTGTCTCATGATTTTCCCCTTTTACCCAGGGAATTGATACATGTATTCTAGCTAATATGCTCCCACCATGTTCCCCTGGAGCCAGGGGTGTCCTTCCAAGGAGAATGCATCACAGCTGCAGTCTCACAAAAATCGTTGATGCCCCACAGCTGCCTCTCACGCTCTCCTGGGGCAAAGAAGGAAACCAAGGATATGTCAATTCTCAGTCAGGTCACGGAGACAGATGCTGCCCTTGGCCTTTTCTGACTCCTTTCTTCCTCCTCCCTATCTTTAACCCATTGAGGTGGGAGCCTGGATTATCTGGGTCACATCTGCGCATTACTCTTGCTTTATTCAAAAATCGAGAACTGAGAGTCAACTATACTCCACTCCTACCTAAAGCCAATCCAGTAGCCCACTGGGCCTGTTCTGTGCACAGTCTCTTTTCTGTGTCATGTTTTCAAGACAATCTTTGTTGCATCAGAAACTGAATGAGGGACACCCCATTCTCTGCTTCTCTGCTGCAGAGCCGGAGGTAAACTGGGAGACAACTGGGCTTCTAGAATTCTGTCTTCCCCTCCACAAAACAGTGCTGGCTTAGTTTTCTGGGGAGATTTCATGGGAGATGTCTAAACGATAATTTACCACATGTATAAGACCTACATCTGGAAAATCAGTTTTCCCATCCAAGCTGTGGTATAATATGTCCAAACGATAACCACTGGTACAATTTTCACTGATTCAAACACCACAATTAAAAAAGAAGAAACTAACTTTGTGGAAGTTAACAAATTGTACTTTTTTCATGATTTTTTTAAAATTAAAATATTCTTTGCATTATAAGGTACAACTTAGATGCCTGTGGTTATTTGCAATATTTCTACATGGCAAAATGAATATGGTCCATCTTCTGGCACGATTTCTAGAAAGCTAAACATGTGGATTACAAATTGTTTATCATTACAGAATAGCCAAATGCTTCATCATCCTCAACTCAATAGAATCAATTTTCTTAAAAAGAATATTCTTTTGGAGAGCACCGAATCAATTGATAATTGTACAATTTTTTGTTTCTTGTGTCTTTACATTTCAAAATGGTGTAACTCTTTCTAAAGGGAAGGGAAGAGAAGGTATTATTATTATTATTATTATTATTATTATTATTATTATATTGTAGAGACAGAGTCTTACTTTATCGCCTTTGGTAGATAAGGCGTCACACAGATCACAGCAACCTCCAACTCCTGGGCTTAGGCGATTCTCTTGCCTCAGCCTCCTGAGTAGCAGGGACTACAGGCGCCCGCCACAACACCCGGCTATTTTTCTGTTTTGCAGTTCGGCCGAGGTCAGGTTTGAACCCACCACCTTTGGTATATGGGGCCGGCGCCCTACTCGATGAGCCACAGATGCCGTCCCAAGAAGGTATTATTTTTTATCCAACTTGGAAAGCCATATACTTAATAGAAACTCTCAATTTCAAGTTGAAACTAAAATTAAATGTCAGAGATGGCCTTATGTTGTTAGCCAACTTGGTCTGAAATGGAAAATGGAATATAACAGCTACTGTGATAAACATTTTTGCCTGTATTTTCTGTTGTTACCCAGTCAAGTAAGATATATTCACATTTATCAAGTGAGTAAACAAGGTTTCGAAAGTTGCAAAGTTACAGCTAGTGAACGGCAAAGCAGAGTTTGCATCCAGAGGTATTTAACTGTATGACCTAAGTTTTTCTACTATGAAATAATTTTAAGAGGTATTTCAATTCTTTTGAAATTTTCAATAATTACAAATAAATACATCAATAATTATTACTTCAATTTTGGAGAAATGGTTAAAAGACAATACTTATGCTTGTTCTTATTCACAATACTTATGTTTATCAGGGTTGATTTATATTTCAGTAGTGAGAAGAAAGTCATTACCAAATTATACTACCTGGTAATACTTGATCCAAAGATGAGTGGCCGAGCCAAAGAGTAAGGGAAACTGTCTTCCTTCAAGATACCAAGAACATAAAACATAGCATCCAACAAACATCAATATTGGGACATTTTAAAAAGATTTGAGAAGAATGAGTTATAATGTGGGTTTACTATTTCATAGGAGCCCATAGATTTCTGAATTTGCTAATCCTACATTTATTTTTAATATTTTTATTTTCACAAATATTATAAGTATGAGTAAATTGTTTACTATCTTAGAAGGATAGATAAAGAAGGATGAAAAGGCTTCATAAAATTCTGGCTTCAATTATAAGCTAAATTGCAATATGTTCAACAAAACAATTTGGTCAATATTTTGGAGAATTTATGTTTAATTTCTCAAGCCCTCCTGCTATAGAAAATCCCATTTCAATACTACTCTGATAAATTAGAGACTAAAACAGTATGTTATGTTCCAGAAGTCCTCAAATTTCCCACAAAGTAATTACTTAATTTTAATTTCACAGTTATTACTTCTTAGCTTTGAAAGAAATGTTAAAATTTTTGATGTTTTAACTTTGCCAAAACTATTTTTAAAATGAACAAAAGAGTCACACATTTTAATTTTAAAAACTTTGTTTACACTAAATGTTGTTCAGATAATACGATGACAAAGATTGTGCTCCTGTCTGCACATTAAAACCTCTGGCAAGGATAGATTTGAAGACAGTATTTGATACAGATAAGCACCACTAAGGGCCATCCCCAAGAGCATTCAATTTTTTTCTTTATGGTAACAATTTGAACTTCATCCTCGGATCACTAGAGGACATAAAACAAAGAATAAATACATATCCTATGGTATGGAAGGATGGAAGTTGCCCATTTCTCCTTCTTGGCTTCCTTTCTACTCTTCATATCGTCATATAATCAAAGCAGCTATGGAGTTGCTCCTATGTGCCAAGTACCTTACACATACAATGAAATCTCAGTGATAGATATTTCTAGAGATGAAGATGATCAGGCTCTCAGTAGTTTGCCAAGACCATAAAGTAAGCAAGAGTTAAACAGTAGGTGAAAGCATGAATGGAGTTAGTTTTCTTTGAAGGAAAGTCGATCTCTCTCCCTTTTAAGAAATGTATTTTCAGTCTTAGACACAATGATTAAAATGCTTACAGTATATTTAAATATGCATCTGTGGACCAATAAAGATTCAAAGTGCCTTGGCTGAGTCCATTTCTCATAGAAACTTACTCTCTTAGTTAAATATGGTTTCTAAAAAGAAATCACTGTTACACTCTTAACTATAAGTACTTGCCTATATATAAGAGTCAGTAAACCTGGGTGTAATAAAGAAATGATGTACACTTCAGACTGTTAGAAAAAAGATGGCATACGTAGAAAATATTCTCATATAAAAACAAAAAATAAATAAAATAATAAAAACATAACTGTATCATAATACAGAACATAATACCAAGCTAACGAACTCGATGTTTTTTATGACTACATTTTTTTTTTTAATTGTGAGTAAAAGTTTTACACTTTTTATGAAAGGGAATTTAGAAAACTGGCCCAGTGTTCTCATCTGGATCAAGCTTTCTGAACTATTTTTTGTAGAAGCAAATGGAAACTCTATTTATGAAAAAGAAAAATTCCAGTAATGACTAGCCAACTCCTTCCTTCTTAAAAATACCAACCCTTCATTTGTGATAATTTATATAGTGGAAGTAGTAATATATCCTTTCAACTGCATTCTCAGAGGGGAAGTGAAATTTAGTTTTCATCATTTCTTGGGAACTTGGCCATTTTAATAACTTGAGAAAAGTTTGCCCCTAGTATATCCATCAAATGATGATGTCTTTGCTCTGATTTTTTTCAGGCCCATTATTTTCCTATCCAAGACAATAATGAAGGCCATCTTTAGATGCTTATGAAAGTTTCTAAGAATTCGATAACAACCCGATCTCCCCTTAGCAAATACATAGTTCAAAAAAGACTAATCCCCACAACTGGAATGTAAGACCCATAAGGACAGGGCCTTGCTCAGCCCTTCCTCCCAAAGGCCTAGAATGGAACTGAGCCATAATGGGATCTCAGTATATTCGCTGAACAAGTGAACAAATTAAGTTATTGCAACTGTCTTACAGCCTTTCAAACATCTTCATATATACTTTTTATTGGGGTTTTAAATGGCTACACAATATATTTCAACATTGAAGAAGTTTGCTTTTCAGTTGTTAATGCTGAATATTTTTATGGTTTTCTGGAGCACTGAATGTAGTTTATTCTATTTGCAGAAGTTAGTGGCATTTTTTTCTACAAAATACTGCTAGAAAGCCTGTTCTGAGTACATACAGGGCTTCTGAAAGACAGGCCTTACTGTGCTATGGAATTTCTTCCATAAGAAAATACACCATGGCAGATTCATCCTCTAACAATTTTTTTTTCTTTTCAATAAGAAAATATATAAACAGAAAAGAGGAATGTGAATCAGCTGTTGCATAAACTAAGTTAATTACCCTATGGCCTATCCTCTGGGGCCTCAAACTTTCTGGAGATTTATCTTCTAAGTATGTTGCTCTTGGAATTTCCAGGCCATCTTTTCTTAGAAGATGATAAAGCGAAGCATCTTTGGAGTGTTAGACTAGAGATATATGCTGCAAGATTATACTGAATATTTATGCCACGCCTCAGTTGTAAATATTTCCTTTGAAACGCTCTAAAGGATATAAACAGCTGGATTATAAAATGCCAAAGGTAAAAAAAGCAAGACCAAAACCCAGAGATTAAGGGAGAATTTTGGTTCTCAAAAGATAAGTTTTTGCTGTAAAATTTTACTTGCTTTGCTTTTGATGACTGCATACTTTACAATTTAGTCATGTTCAAATCTGTTATCTGGACTAATTCCAGACTAGAGAGATTGTCTGGGTTATTATCTAAGATTTTATAAAAGAAAATCATAGAACATAAGAAAGACATGATTTAAAAAAATTATTTTGTAGAAAGAGGGCTATAATGCTTAGAAATATTTATAAAAATGATTTGTCCAAGATTTCAAAATGTTGAAGGCCTGACCAGACAGAGAGAGAGAGAAGAAAGGAAGCGAGGGAGAGAGGGCATATAGAGAGAACGGGGAGGGAGGGAAAGAGAGAGGAAAGCAAGCATGCAAGAAAGAAAGAGAGAGAGACAAGGAAGGAAGGAAGGGAAGGAGGGAGGGAGGGAGGGAGGGAGGAAGGAAGGAAGGAAGGAAGGGTCTTCTAATTTCCAAGCAACTTCTCTTTCTATCCTTTTCTGCTCCCTTGGCTTCCCATTAGGTGGCACTGTCTCTCACATTTGGAATTGCAGAGACTAAAACTGAAAATAAAATGGCAAATTCTCAAAGACGCGATGCCTCTAAATTAAACAAACAAGGTAGGTGAAGAAAGCCTGCATCCCACTCACCCAAATCAGAACACTGGACAACTCGAAGATGGCATTGGCAGCGGAAGGGACATACTGGTCCCAGGGGCTCTTCAAAACCAGGAGAGGGATCTCCTGGGCCTATCCCAGAAGCCTCATCTTCTAGCATAAAGTCAAATAAGCCTCTCTGTTGAAAGGGTCCGGCCCAAGAAACTTGTGCAAGCAGGAGGAAGATGAGAGTGGCCTTCATGATTTATCTCATGTATTTTCACAACCAGGGTACCTAGGAGACAAACAAAGAGCTTAGGAAAAGTAACATTGCCTAGTCTGTGTTTATTACTTCTTTAATGCCCCACAGTGGGCATTAGAGTGAGCACAGAGAAAAGAGCCAAAAATAACATTTCAGTTACTATTAGGAAGCAGAGCATTAAAAATGTATTTGAAAGATGATAAGATAAATTCCAGCATCATTTGCACAGTTATTTATTTACCAAGAGAATTTAGAATATTGCTTAAATCTGCTTAAGTTTTGATTCTGAATTAAAATGATAGATTATATATTCAAATCATTTGCAAAATTGTCATGATTATAAATCATGTTGGACTTCTGAATGGTCACTTAACACATGCCAGACCACGGTCAAATAAAAGTTTGTCTATTCACGAGAAATCTCCAATTCCTGCTTCAGAAACATTTCTGGAAGCTAATGCCGTGTCTCCATGCTACTGCATTTATCTTGGTCCAGACCTTTCTTACCACTCCCTGAACCATAGTCAGGGCTTCTAACTCATCTTTCCTTGAAGATTTCCTCTATTCAGGCAGCGTCTGTGGCTCAAAGGAGTAGGGTGCCGGCCCCATATATCGCAGGTGGTGGGCCCAAACCTGGCCCTGGCCAAAAATTACAAAAAAAAAAAAAAAGGCTTTTCCTGTATTCCATGCCCTCTTCCACCTTGCTGCCTGAGTAATTCTTCTAAAAATTAAATTTTATCTTACTCATTTGTACTGCAAACTACTTGTTGACTTTCCATGGCTTGCCAATAATGTTCATGTTCTCTATGCTGTGCTTAAGAGCACTCTTAATTTGGTGGCAACTGATACTTCTAGCCCCAGTCGTCCCATTTTCCCTCCCCTACCAGTGCTCACCTCAGCCCCCAGAGCCTCTTGCCATTTAGATTACCGACCTTGTAAGAGAGCTCTGAAGAAGGAATGAGATGATGGGCTTGCCTTCTGTGTCCCCTGGCTCATCCAGGCCACTTGCAGCTTCCTTCCTCTTCTCTGCTCCCAAACCTCGTTGCTCTTACCTCTTTTAAAGAACTTATCACATAATATTGCAATTTGTTTTGCGTGCCTGGTCTGTCCCCCCTCTAGAAGATGTGCTCCTCCAGGGCGTGTCTTATTATTCCTTGTTCTGTACCGAGCCTTGCACAATATTTTGCACAATAATGACTCAATGGACCATTTTATTAACAAGGCAGTTTCTTCAGTTTGTTTCATGCAACCAATCTCTCTGATTTTTAAGAATTCAAAAATTATCTTTCTTGTTTTTTTCAAATTTCTGGTATAAGAAAGTTATCAAATGGAAAACTCCAACTTGGTATCATAAGTAAGGTTCACTTTAAGAAATAAATCTGTTGTCTTATTGCTCAAACTGATTATTTTCAATAAGCTAAGAAAAATAGATGGAAATCTCTAATAGCTTTTTATTTGATTTATATGTTTTCTGGTTTTACCAACATGGCATTTGGTAAAAAAACAAACACAAAGGACAGTTTTTTGACAGATCTATACAATTTTATCTTTCATTCAACAAGCACTTATAGACAAAGTCATCTATGTTGTTAAATGAACTTTCTGAATATCAACTGTTCTTGATTGTATAGAAAAATAGCAATATAGTTTTAATATGACATATTTTAAAATTCCGTTGACGTTATTCTAAGTATTCCCAAAACATATTGCAGATTTACAATCAGTCTTGTTTCCTCTACCTTGCATTGTAAGAATCCATAGTAAAGCTGTACATTCATAAATAGCATTCAAGGGTTGTTTTGAGTCCTTATCCAATTGCAGCATATTCAAAAAAAAATAAAAAAAGAAATTTTTGTATGCCTTAACTCTAAAACTAATGTATCTTCTGGACATTTCTGCCTAGATTCACTGGAGAGTAAACAAATGTTCTTTCAATTTCTTACGCTTTTGTTCTTAGTTCATATTTACTATGGAAGTTTCTCTAAGGTAGCACACATACAATGCAGGCTTGTGGCTTTTTATTTTTAAAAAGTACCATGAAGATTATGATTGACACTGCCACTTTAAGTTCAACATCAAGTTTTCTCCAGGAGCCCTCTCCTGCCTAGTTGCTGACTTTCCCTTTAAGAGGAAACTATTGTTTTGGCAGCCTGTTCACTTGGATTGCAGCTAAGGGAGTGGTTTTCTATCTGTTTCACATTAAAATGCAATGTTTACGGTTTACCACAAGCTTGCTAGCCTTGCATATTTAATGTCTTACAATTTTAGAAGAAAAATGAAGCAAACTAATTGAAGATTTAATAAATAGCAAGGGGGGGTTAATGCAGATGTCGCTTTGTAATCCTTTCTCCAGAGCAGAAAATGCCTGGTTATTTCACTAACAACCCCCAAAAAAGAAATGTTGAGCATTAGCTCAGAGGAATAATATCATCATTTGTATTTGTGTCCTCTTATTAAAATCATGCAAATTCTCCACATATTATTCTTTTTTGATTGGAACAGAATACAGACAGGCAGCTTACAGCTTTAATTACTTGTTTTATTTCACTTTCACTTGTTTATGTGTTTGTGTGTATGTGTGTGTGTGTGTGTGTGTACATTTTAACCCAGAATGCCCTAGGAATCTTAGCACATCCAAAAAATGGATGCAAATGTGTCCATGAAATAGCTTCTTTTAAATTGGTGTCAGGATACTTAAAGACCCAGAATCTTAAAGCTCTAGCATCTTAAAGACCCAGAATCTTAAAACAGTTAATACTATGTATGAGGCTTTGATACTGATCATTTTTTACTTCTTTTTTTTTGATACTCATCATTTTTTAATCATTTCCTTTCTTCCTTAATAAATCAGGAATATGAACAGCAAGAAGCAGTTGCCTATGTAAACACCAAAGGGACTATTATTCAGATGGTGCATTTTAAAAATTTTGCTGAAACTCTTGCAAGTATTCTCAAAACATGTAACACTTTCCAGGATGATAATTGCTAGTGTAAATATCACTACTTCATTAAGCCAGTTGTCACAGTTTATAGATGTTTTTTCAAAAATAATAATTTGTGGCCCCTGAAACTATTTCAGCCTGATAAGTCAATTAAACCATTCTGATCAACATTTGTATAAAATTTCATTTAAGCTTTGGTTTGACTTTCAAAGTCAAAATTCAACACGCAGGAGATAAGTGAAGATATAAATTTAAAGCAAAATTAATATCTCCTAGCACTAGATGAATTAAAAACTTCAATAATAGTAGCAATTAAAAAGTCAACAATAAAAGTGGCATCCGTCTATAAACAAGGGGCTACTATAGAAGATATCTGGCTCTTTTTTGATAGAAAACAGCAAGAGGGAAAAAAAAAGAAGCCACAGGAATTTATATCCCTGGGCATCCACTTAACCAGTGGTCATTGAGTTACTCTGTTTTAAAATTAGAAAATTAACCCATACACTCATTTTATAGTGAATGTATCATATAATAAAATTTCATCAGTATTGAACTGACAGGGACACTGTACATTTCAGGAATTATACAGTTGTAAGACTATCCCAGGTCTTAAACAGCATAAATATTATCAATGTTCATTTTCACCTCTCTGGAGATATTTCCTATTCATTTCAGGGTTTGTTAAAAATACACATTAGATCTCTAGAACTAATCACCAAAGTTCACTTCTCTGGGATTTTAAAAGTTCTTAAAACATACAAGAATTCAGGAAGGGAACAAATCCTGAAGTGCATAGCGCAGCTACACGTAGTATGCTAGTTTTAAATACTTTTCTGTTAACACTTCCCAAAGAGATAAACATTTCATTAGTAAAAACACAAAAACACCAATACATAGGCACAGTGTTAAGTTACAGTTGTTCTTTTTTAATAACCATCTTTGCGAGAACAGAAGAGAAAGAAAGCAATGCAATCATTTTACAAAACATTTAACTTCTGTTTTCAAGAAATACTTGTTTAAAATAAATGTTGCATAAAGGTTACTCAAAGTTTAACATGATTTTTTTTCTTTTCTTTTACTCGTCAAATCATTCCTTTTGCTTTCAATTTGACCAAAGTTTTTATTAGTCTGTAGCAGAGTTCAGGACAATTATTGAAAACCATACCTTTTAATCCAGGGATTTGCCACAGGAGCCCTCAAAGCTGAGATGTAATTACACTAAATATTCAGCCCAGGCAAAAGAGTTTGCAGGTGTGGAAAGGAGGAGGGGGTAGGTGCTGCTCTGTGACTGTCACTAGGTTGAAAACCTCCTGCTTCTACTCCATAGCACGGTTAAAAAGTAAGGTTTCCCTCAATGAACACAATCCGGCTGACACCCACATTAGATCATATGGTAATGATATGTCTCTTGTATTGAAGCCAGAAACTTTATCGGCCTTTTTTTTTCTCTCTCTCCCCATTTGCTTTATTCCTTTTGCATCTGCTTAAGATTCTAAACTGCTTATGTAGTGCAGTGGAGCAACTTGACTCGAAATTTGTCTTATTGCCGATTCATTTCCCCAAAATATTGTAACTAAAGGGTTTGTTTCCCCACCCCCACCCCTTTCCACTATTCACCCTTTGTAGCCTTGGTTTATAAGTAACATTTATTATACTTCCAAAATGGCAATTTTTCTTGCTTTCTGGATATGTATCTCCAGAAACATTGAAATTAATCTTGTAGTTGTTTTAAATGTGGTCTAGTGAGTAGCCTTATGTTTAAATGCTCATTCAGATTCTTGCCTGGGAATGTTGGTGCAAATTCAAGTACTGTGCCATGGAGTTTTTCTCATAGGGTTTGAACATATTTCTAAAGTATCCTGGAAGAAAGCCACGGTTTTATATGAAAATTTTGTCATTTATTATTTTCATTACTTAATAGTTTAAAATATTTCTTGTTGTCCAGCATTTGTTTTTTTAACAAACACATAGATATCAGAAGCTGGTCCCAATACAATTTAGTCTGTACATGAATAACTTGATTTTCACAGACTTTACTTTTATGGGATCCAGAACTTTGAAAAGGTAATAGATTCTATGGCTCTTTCCAAATGTCATTAAATAGAAAAAAGAAAGTAGAAATACAAGGAAAGATGTTTGTTTAGCCACTGGAAAGTTTTCAGAGTTTTTATAATTCCCTTGCAGGATGTTGTTAGCTGCCTCTGGGTAAGTCTCTCTGTTTTGACTTGTATCTTTGTGCTCTGGCCCCTAGGCTGTTACCAGGTGGAAACTTGAAATCCACATCTGTGAAAGATGAGAGGATCCCCTTCCCATCCTCCACCTTCCTACTTCCATCCTCTACACGGTTAAGTATATATCTCTACAGTACGTAGTATCCTTTTGTCTTGATAAAACTGGAAAGCATTAAATTCTTGAGTGGATATCTTAGGTGGTGTTCTTGAAGGGGAGGGGTATGATATGATATGGGATGTTCCAAAAGTCTCCATACACAGGAAAAATGGCATAACAACAGATACCTTGTAACACTTTTGCCATGAGTGGGAGAGAAGACTTCATGTGTGTGTAGAAAGAGGTGGTCATCACATAGAGAAATATTCTAAATTTTGTAATAAATATTTTGTAAATAGAGGTACATATAGCTATAATTTCCCATTTTCTCTACATATGACAACACGCTGCAGTTTGCTTTATTCCCCATGTTCTGCCTCCCAGGTCTATACCTTACCCATCTCACTTTCTGCTTGAAATTTAATGACCACATACCTATTAAATAGTTATCCTGATGGTTTAGAAAAAGACAAGAACAATGTTCCCTTTACCTGGAATTAATTAATTTCTTCTTCCTAACTCTTCTTGCAAGGCATTTATCTCTTTTTGAGGATGTACAATAACCTTCACATTATAATTATTTATGTGGCTGTCTTACTCCCAAAGACTAAACATGTGTGCATATTTGTAGAAGAGTCTTTGAATCCAGAATAGTTCATGATATAAAGTAAATTCTCGGGAGAAACTTGATAAATTAATAATGACAGTCAACTCATTGTCTATGGAGCATATCGTGATTATCGTTTTACCTCATCCCTGGTTTACTCTTTATCAAAACCTAGCCCTATTAAAGTGTATATGAAAATTAGCAGCAATAATTTTTATCAGAGACAGAGACATAAAGAAGGTATACAGGGAGTCTTAAAGAAAAGGTAGAAGAAGGAGCAGAAAGGTATATGGAGGAGAAGAAAAACACATATTACCCTGGTATGTAGACCACTTTACTTTTAGGAAAGCAGACCATCTTAGTTTCACATCTTGGTTATTGCCTGTAAGAGTAAGCTGTATGAACTTACGCAATTTACGTAACCTTTCTAAATCTCAGTTTCTCCATTTCAGGCTAAAAAAACTCCCTATAAATATTAACTTTTATTATTTTTTGACGTATTTTGCCAAAAGCAAAACCAATAAACTTCCCAAGGTCACAGAGATGGTAAGAAGAAAAGCAGAAACTAATACCTAGGTCTTCTTAGAGCTAATCCAATTTTCATAGCTATACTACATCTTAAAGAAAACCCTTAATGTATAGAAAATTAATTATTAAAATTTTATGGTAACCTATCTTTTCAAACCATTTTGAATACTGTGACCAAGTTATAATGCTTTTTAAACTCTATTTATATTTGTTCAGGAACAAATTATATATATTTTTTGTTTTCATAAGAACCTCATAAAATCCCAAGCCCTTAACCAAACATTGTGTTATTTAAAATCTAGATCATTGGGGGAGGGGAGAGGAATAGGAATTGGTGGACCCCACCTGAGGGACACGATGGAAGGGTGTATGGCACTCCTTCTAGGTGTGGGACACAACCACAACAGGCACTTTACCTAACAAATGCAAACATTATAACTGTTTTTACCTTCATATTAATTTGAAATTTTAAAAAAACTTGATCTTTAATCACATGTTAAATTACATATATTGTCACACCTACTTTTAAATAGAAGAAATTAAGTCACAAGAAAGTCATATGCAGTTAAGTCACATGGCTTTATCACCATAACCCAGGTCTCTTGCAATCTAACATAAAATGAAATAATTTTATGTCTAGAAACAGCACTTCTGCAGAGATTACTTAAACTCATCCTGGCTTGGAATGTTAGGGGTAGGATTCCCTGAAACTTTGGCTGCCATATAGATATTTGAAATATTCCAATTCAGAGCACATGCCACATCTGCTGTTAAAACCACTTAAACTGTGATTTCTACTGACAAACCACCAGCTGACAGGGTAGCTGTGCTCTGAATGCTGTCAAAGTTCATTTCAGGGCTAGTTGCTCATTCTCGTGGACATCATATACAAGTGATTTAAATTGTACCTGCACATTAAGGATGTGAAGAGTGCCAGAGCTTAGAAAGGTCTCCTCTGACACCCTTTTATGAACTGGAAGCAAGTGATTATCTTCACTAACCTGATGTGACTGGTTTATTCCTAGACTGACTCTTCAAAGTCAGGTCAGGGGCTGACATGGACTGTCTGGCTCTGTACTTTGCCACTTGAGACAGCGCTCTTCCTTAGCCAAGAAATGAAGCAAGGGTGGAATTTAGCCTGAATACAGGATAGCTTGATACAAAATTTAGTGTAGAAAACACTAGATTTTACTTTGGCTATCATCTATGCCTCTACTCTCCTGAGCCTCCCCAACCACTGTGCTATGTGTCATTGTATTTGCACAATTTAACCTCTCTGATCTTTAAGTTTTTAAACTACAAGATACAGTTAAGAATAGTGCTATCTCCTTCGTGGGTGTTTGGGAAGGTTTAAAGAAGCCTAATACATAAAGCATTTAGGACTGCACCTGACACATCTCAACTCAGGCGTTTGTCACTGCTTCTGCTGCTGCTTCTCTCGTGGTTTTTGCTATTAGAAACCTTTCCTTGGACACTTCAGTACAATAACCAGACTGTATCCCTTTAGACCTCAATAGGTTTTCATGCTAACAACCCAAGAAATCACCTAAACCATGATATAACTGAAGAAAAAAGGACTTTGGAGTTAGATAAGCTTGGGTTTGAGGCTTTATTTTGCATTGTTAAATAACTGCCTGGCTTTCTACTTGCATAACATTTTATTAGGTTTAAGTGCTGCTGAAATCCATTCAGAGACTCCAGGTTAAGAATCATTACTCTGAGCAATAAAGTAGAAGTGAAAATAGAGACAGGGACAGGGTAAGTGATTAATTCAGGTAGGGAAAATGTATAGAGATATGTACGCCTCTACCATTGTAAGAAGCCATTAAATTCCTAAATTCCCTGAATCTTTTTTTTAATGCTCTGGAGTATTTCTCTTGTCAGTTTGAATCAAGAGATTAAATACTCTTTCCATAATAATCAATCAGTTTGTACTTGGACAATACACTAACCTCTATTGAATACCTATCAGCCTGTGTAAGGCACACACCTGCTTGTTAAATACTAGGAAATTTCCAGCACCCCAATAGGAAACAAATCCACAAGTATTAGCTAAATAGCCAAATGGGAGAAAGTGTCAAGATTAGGCTCTATGGAAGACACCAACAAACACGATCTACAATGTGAAGGGCGTAACTTCAATGGTTACGCATTCATAAACTGTATATGTGTATTTCTATAACAATGCATTAGTATTAGCATACCAGAAAACTTATAATGCATATTTCCTAGCCAGAGTAAAGTATGATGTAATTAAAAATAATTTTCTTAGCAAGTCAGAGAGGGGTAGGGGAGAGATCCCTGTACACTTGAGTGGTTAGGTAAGTGTTTATGGAGAACAAAGTACAATTGAAGCTGAATCCTGAGGGAGAAAAAGAATGTACATGGAGTGAAAGGGGAGAAATAGCTTTTTAGGCTGGCAAACAGCATTAACAAAACTCTGGTAATGGGAAAGCAAGAGACAATAAATCAATCTAATGTGGTTCTTTTTGTTAAAGAACTCATGAGCTCCTTTATCATCCTTGAATATTCAGCAGCTGCCATGGTGTCTGATGTGCCAAAGTCACACAATAAATGAATGTGTGTGTTTATGGAAATAACTAAGGAGAAATAAAGAAATACATGAACATTTTAGGGTCTAAAGGTGGAAGGACTTAAAGGTCTCTCATGGGACACTTATCCGTGTATTCATTCATTTATTTAGGCAAATATTCTTTTGGTGATTAACATGCTGATTATTGTGCTTGAAGCTGGATGTTATCAGAGGAGATTGAATGAGGTAATACATTGTAAACCTTTCATTTTAGTACATCAAATCTAACAAGTAGATTTGACCATCTAAGTCAAATGGTAAGTGGTAAAACGTAGAGTCAAGGAAACTAATTAGGAGGTTATTGCTTTAGTCTCATCTTAGAAAGGAGGCAATGAGCATGGCAGGAATAGAAGCCCTACTTAGAAAGCAGTGATAAATTAAAGGTAAATATTTGGAGTTATCATTCTTTACCAGGCACTGTGATATGTGGACCCTCCCTGGCCTCTCCCTGGCCCCTTCCTGGCCATCCCTGGCCTCTGTCTTGGTACTGCCCCAGTGATTGCTCACACCTGAGAAGGAGAGATCTACCAATCTTCCAATCAAATCTTAGCGTGCCAACTGCAAGGGGTTGTAGAAGACTCTCTAGCCTAGAATAAGGTACAATGGAGTCTTGAGAGTGACCTAGAACAGCCTTAAGGGTAACTATAACGTATTTATGTTAAATCTACATTGTGGTTCACACCCCCAGTGGGCTCTCAGACAGGCTCCTGGGAGGTCAGCATGCACAGTAAGACTCTGGTTCATAGGTAAACTCTGAGGTAGGCCCAACCTAGGCAATATAAAAGAGAACCCCTGGCCATATTCAAGGCCTGTGTTTTGTTCCTTATGGTGAAAATGAAGCCTGCTTGTGCTGAACCTGTCTGTGGTGGACGTATCTTGCCATATAAACGTTCTTACTCTGTAAACTTATCTTTCTCTTCCTCAATAAACTTTATTTCCCCTCTTGGCTCAGTATAGTGGTTCTGATCATCCTTCAGCCGTGCCCACACCAAGAACCGAGGACCCAGGCAGCTGCCTAAAACACAACAATATAGTCTTTAAAGGTATGATCTCACCTAAGGATTAGGATTAACCTGAGGCTTAGGCACTATCATGGTCCATTTTTACAATTAATTTTCAAAGTACAGAGCTAATGAGTGATGAAGCCACATACCCTGACCAGATGCTGAACCCCTTTCATTCTCCAGGCACTGTTCTCTGTATACTCTGATCAATCACTTCTGTCATCTACATGATGGCAGCGAGAACTGAATGCTTTGCTCACATTTTTTCTTTATCTCCAAGGGGAATACCTTTTCAGTTGAAAAGAACAACCAACAAAAGTGATTAAGTTAACAAAAGCTCTTGATGTATGCAAAAATCATGAGAAATTAATCATTCTATGTGAGTTCAACTATTCTATCCATTCTCACTAAAATAATGTGAAGTCTTGATAGTGTCGTTTTTCCTAGCAATGTTGGAAAAAATCATACAATCTGAATTACAGAATGAAAGAAGGAAAGAGGATTAACAGAATTTTCTCCTTGATTGGTTGAATTCTCACATAGGATAGGACTTTTGTGTGGAGTGAAAGCTTCTTACACTAAGCAATGGGAATAATGTTAAAATTTTACAAATGAGAGCAGTTTTAGAATTGTTTGCATTGGAATTGAGTAGAAACTATAAAAGAGAAAGATAAAAGCCAGACATTACCTGGAAGACCCCCTTCCTGTCCCAGATCCTATCTGTTTGGAAATTACCGAGGCCCATCACCATAAAGCCACAGTCTCCTTTGGCAAGGCTAAATTCCTTCTCAAACAAAGATGACTGTCCTGTGTGAAGATAAAAGTTGAGGCCAAGCACAAGATAAGAGATGATAAAATAATGTGCTATCCCTAAATTATAGAAAACAAAGAAGACTCTATATGTGATTTCCTTCAACAGAAATCTCTTCTCTTGGCTCAGGGCCTGTAGTCCAGTGGTTACGACGGCAGCCACATGTACTGAGGGTGGTGGGTTCGAACCTGACCTGGGCCAGCTAAAACAACTGCAACAAATAATAACCAGGCATTGTGGTGGGTGCCTGTAGGAGGCTGGGCAAGAGTTGGAGGTTGCTGTGAGCTGTTACTCCACAGCACTCTACCAAGGGTGACATAGTGAGACTCTGTCTCAAAAAAAAAAAAAAAAAAACTCTTCTCTTTGCTGGCTTTTCAGGGAGACAGCCTGGGGTACGAGTTGAGGATGTTGACCCTGGGACCAGATTGGTTGAGTTTGATTCTCAGCTCTGCCCTTGACTATATGTGTGACCTTAAGCACTTTCTCCTTTAATGGTAGTACCTGCTTCACATGAGTATAAAATGAGTCAGTACGTGAAAAGGTTTAGAACAGGCCTGTTATATAGGAAAAGCTTTGAAAGTTTATGTTAGGTAATGAAAATTTCAGATTTAATGGAGGATTTCAAGAGATTGCTTTCTTCTTTTTCTTGCTTTTTATTCGTACTCTAGCCTGAAAGTTCCGTCCTGTTTAGTTTGCAGCATTCAAATGCAGGTCATGTCTGTGCAGTGTGTATTTACTGAACGGTACCTACTTGGTGTGTAAATATTCTCCTTTCAATTTACCCTGTATCCTAGGAAAAGTCAATGCTCAACACAGAGTACAGCCCTCCAGAGTTTAAGTAGGAATGAAAAGTGTTATTCTAATATCAGTATGGTAAAATAATGATTAATTTAGGAACTTGTTGTGAGATTGTTTCAGCCTCTTTAGAAGTATTTGATTTGATTCACGTTATCCCTTCAATGGCAACAATTAATCTCTTTTAGTTTGCCTTTTTGAATTTATATCTTCAATAATTCAATAGATGAATTTTTCCATGCAGATATATATTAACATGACAACACAGGGAAACATGCTTTCTGTTTGAATCACAGGACTGTTTTTATTTTTGGAAATAATCCTGTGTCTTGAATAAACCCACTTCAACTACCTGAGGAAAAACAACTGCGCAGAAATCATTTCTGTGCCCATTGTTTATGGAATAATGTCAGAGATGATCCTTTATAAAAGCATTAAATCACCAATGTGGATGCTTACATATAATTATGAGCCTGTAGGGATAACAAATGAAAATTGGGGCATGATCACATTTGGTGTTACAGGTTTAAATCTCTGTGGTGCGTTCTTCATCAAAAGATTGGCTTCTCATTAAACATCTTCATTCCTGGAGGCCAGTTTCAATAACTTCTTGGGCATTACTCATGGGTTTCTAAGACAATACAAAATCTAACTAGAAAAGGAGCAGTTAATTCTTCCCATAGGCTGAGAATTGTAGAAGTTCCTGCTATCAAAACACTCTCTAAATAGGTGATTTGTTAACCCTCTGAATAATAAGAACATTATGTGCCTGTCTGGAGAGAGTAAAAGCTGCTGAGAGATTACAGGAAATACTGTAAATTTTTTTATTGTTATTTTTAATTCCATGCTGTTGCAAATCTTGATTATTGCCAACTGACAATTAAAACATGGTGATGTCAATATTACATTAACAAATATTTTATGATGCCATTAAAAATCTAATGGTTTATTTTTTTCTTTCTTTTATTGGGGGTGGGTATGATTTTATTGTGGTAAATATATATATATATATATATATATATAACTCAAGTTTTACCATTTTACATTTTTAGCGTTCATGTTTGTGACATTAAGTTTATATACAATGCCGTGCAACCATCACCACTCTCTATTTCCAGAACATTTATATCATTCCAAATAAAACTCTGCACCAAATAAACAATAACTCCAGATTTCCTTCTCTCTGCAAGTCCTTCATAACCTCTGTTCTTCTTTGTCCCCATACAGTTTTCTATTCTAAGATAGGGAAGAGTAGAATCACGCAAATGTTTAACTACTTGGGAAAAAAATAAGCTATCTTTATTCTTTTGGTTTGTTTGTTTATACTAGGTTTTCTTTTTGAATTAAAGTGAGAGAATGAAATGGAAAGAAACTAGCAGAGATAATGTAGACTGTAGGAGCCAGAACTAGGATGCTTCAAGGAAGAGGGTTTGTTCTTTTTTATTGTTTGGGATTCATTGAGGTTACAAAGAACTAGGTCACCCTGATTGCAGTTGTTAGGTAAATTCCCTCTTGTAATTGTGTCCTGCCCCCCAAAAGTGTGTCATACACCACCCCTCCTTCTTCCCTTCTCCTCATTCCCTCATTTCCATACCCCTACCTTATATTTAATCCTTTGCTGCCTTCGTATTAGAACTGAGTACAGTGAGTCTTTGCTTCTTCATTCTTGTAATACTTTACTAAGAGTAATGTGTTCCAGCTCAATCCAGGTTAATACAAAACAAGTAAAGTCTCCATCCTTTTAGTGACTGAATAGTATTCCATGCTATACATATACCACTGTTTGTTAGTCCATTCCTGGGTTGCCAGCCATTTAGGCTGTTTCCACATTTTCACGATTATAAATTGAGCTGTGATAAACAGTCTAGTCCATAGTCCTTATGATAAAATGCTTTTTTTCCTTCTGTGTAGATGCCTAGTAATGGGATTGCAGCATCAAATGGGAAGTCTATTTTGAGTTCTTTGAGGATTGTCCATACTTCCTTCCAAAAATTTGTATTAGTATACAGTCCCACCAACAGTGTAAAGGTGTTCTCTTCTCTCCCAAGGAAGAGACTTCTAGGAAGACAATCCTGCTTCTGTCAGTAAACTGCAAAAGCTTGCTATGATTATGTCAAAAATGTAATTTGGAGAGGCTTAACCTTCTTTATTAAAATAAATACTAAGCAGAAAGTTAACAATGAAAATTTTCTGTAGAAAATAATTCAAGGAAGTTTTAATGTCACCCAATATTTATTTACAAAATATCCATAGAGAATATAATTTGAAGGAAGAATGGTCCTGACCCCTTATGAACAGGTACATATTTTAAGTTCTTTAATCAGTGCTAGAAATAGAGCTTCAGTGATGTATCAGTCTTGTCTCAGTAATTCTGTGAAACAAAGAGAAAGATACATTTTGTGACTATAAAATATAGTTAAGCTAAATTAATACAGTCAAATAAAAGCTTTGATATTGGGCTTATTAGAAATATTTTCTGTAAAAACTAGCTATTTTTATGAAAGTATGTAACAGTGATTGATATTGTGAACGAATAACACCTATTTCTATAATGTGTTATCTTAAGATTTCTATTAAAATATTGAGTGTACCAAAATTAAAATGAAAAACAAACCACTTCGGAGTTAGTTCTAAATTCTAAACAAAAGAAATACTTTAAAAATGTGTAAAGAATTTTAGGAAAACTAGTGTTACCAGATAATACTTGACTTGGGTTTAAAAGCCATAATTTAGTTCATCATAATCTTTTTTTTGAGACAGAGCCTCAAGCTGTCACCCTGGATAGAGTGCCGTGGCATCACAGCTCACAGCAACCTCCAATTCCTGGGCTCAAGCGAGTCTCCTGCCTCCGCCTCCCAAGTAGCTGGGACTACAGGAGCCCACCACAAC